>CAUYUJ010015815.1:101315-232337 GCA_963575745.1 Prorocentrum cordatum | reverse complement strand
AGAAGTGGCGCCGGATGTCTGCGAAGGGGCCCTGGAGCACACAAGTAAATAGACACAAGTAAACATATTCCCCTTATTTTCCATATTTTCTTTGGGTTTTTGTCTTCCCCCCACTTCCAATATTTTCCATATTTTCTGGGGAGTCGACGATTAATTGTGTGTGTGTGTGTGTTTTTTCCCCTCCTGAGTCTGGGCAGCACCCTGGGCGTCGGTGGTTCAGAGTTTCACCTGTGCATCCCCGTCTTCCCCTTCGGGGGGGCAGAGGCGTCTGGGGGGCCAGTGGGGAGACCAAGCGGTTCCGATGCCGCTACTCCCTGGACCTCTGACCGTCTGCGTTCTGACCAGGACTTCGAGGCGAGTCCAGCGGTGGCGACGGGGGCCTCCCGGACACAAAAAAGGGGAACACGAGGGAAGGGTAGCGGTATGGGTAAGTACATGTTCCTCCTCCGTAGACCTTCCTGGTCGAGGTGAGTCACAGGGCCCGTTGAGATCGCACGAGATGGGCCAGGTGAGCCTCCAGCACGTCTCAGTGAGCCATAGCAGCTGCTTCAAGGGGGCTCGAAGCGGCCGCGGAGCCTCCCGGGGAGATGCCCCTAAGAGTCCTAAGGGGCAAAGTTGTTCAGTGATGCCTGCATTCTCGCTCTTTTGCTTCTTAAGACGAGGCCAAAACGAGGATAAATCAAACATCTGAGATCTGGCGGCTCTAGAAGATATATCGGGTGCCGCGGCCTCCTCAGAGCGTTCTGGAACACTCTGAGACCGTTCAGTCGAAATTGCCGAGGAGGGACGCGAGAGGGATCCAGAAGGGCCCCGAGATGTGTCAAGAAGGGGTCCAAAGAACACCTCGGGAACGTCACAATAGGGCCCCGAAAAGTCGATAAGAGAGGTTCGGACTACCTGTGGGGGCTCAGTGCTCAACATCAAGCCTTGCCAGGGTCACCTGAGCTCTGATATTGCACAAAAAACACAGCATTGCGAAAAATGATAACCAGAGGATCTGCGGCATTGTCAGAGCTGCATTGCATCGGTCTGTGAACGTCCTGGGGCCAGAAACCAAGCGAAACCGCCCAGCTCGAACAAGTTGAAGCGCCAGGATCTCAAGATCTGTGTGTTGGCCCCTCGTCACGACACGCCCCGTCGATGGGGCGGGGCAAGACGTCCGAAGCAGAGGAACCAAAAACGGCATCAAAATGAGCTGTTGGAGGTCCGCGCGGATTTCTTAGATCTGCGCTGGACCCCCCTCCCTGGCGCGTGGGGCGGGCCAACGGCGGCGCCGGTGGCGCCGCCAGGGGGGCCCACGCGCCGATCCAAGGAATCCGCGCGCAGCCTCGAACGGTTAATCATGTTCATGCACTTTCTCCGCACTTGGCGACTTGCCGCCGTGGAGCCTCGGAGCCGAGGCCAGGGGGCGGCCGCCCCCCGCCGGGCAGCCAGCCGTCCTCCGCGGAGTTGTGCTTGCTGTTGATGCCCACCTCGCCCCGTGGCGGCTCGGGCGGCTGCAGGCAACGACGAGGGGGCACAGATGACGAGGCACCAGGCCTCAGGACCGTGAAGAGGCGACTCGGGATGAGAAGCCGGTCCTGGGGACCGGGTCGAGACCTCTGGGGGTCGACGCCACGACAGAAATCATGACATTGGGGGCTTTCTCAGAGGGCGGGCCTCCTCAGAAGGCTCGGAAGGCCTCGGGCCCTCTCGAGGAGTTTTCTCAGCCTGCCCCAAAGGCGCACCACACTTCTCAAAAGGCGCGAGAGCTTCTAGGAAGGCCTGCTCGAAGGGGCCCCAGGACACACAAATAAATACACACAAATAAACATATTCCCAATATTTTCCAACATTTGCCGGGTTTTTGTCTTCCCCCCCACTTCCCATATCTTCCCATAGTTTCTGGGAAATCGACGACGAATTGTGTCTGAGTGTTTTTGTCACCTCCTGACTGGTTCTGGTTCTGGTTCTGGTTGAGGCGCGCCCAAGTGGGGCGCGTTGGTGCCGAAGCCCCGGGCAAAGGGCAGGCATACGCAGTCCCGAGTAGGGCGCTGGCAGTGGGGCAAGTGCCCGGCGCGCGTGCCCGCTCCCGGGGGGGCCGGGTGTCGTTTCATGCGAGACAGTTGTAGGGGGCCCCTGGGTTCCACCTCCTCCTCGCTTCCACCCTGGGCTCGCCGCCGACGGCAGCGAGCGAACCACACGCCACCGTGCCCGGGACAGCGGCGCCAGAAGACGATGGGTGGGCCGGCGGAGGCCGCTGCCCGCTCTCTCGCCAGGCCGCCCCCGCTACCGGAGAGGCCACTGGCGCTTCAAGCGCCTCAGGGGGAGCCCACGGGGCCACAGGGCGGGGGGGGCCTGCCTTCACACGGCCGGGCTATCGTGAACGCCCCAGGGGGGCACCCTGACCCTCCAGAGTGCTGAACGAACCTCCAGACCTATAGAACTCTCTGGACTGCCCGAAATCTCGACGGGAGTTTGGACTCTGAGGTCCTGAAGTTGTCTTTGCTGCCCTCCTGGAAGGTCAGGGCTACACACGGCCTGACAATCATGACCGCCCTGGGGACACTTCTACAGGGGGGAGGTGAAGGCGAAACGCTCACATCTCCGACGGTACGAACCTCTCATTATAATGCTGCCCGTCGCGCCCCTATCCGCGTCGAATCCACGCCACACCGCGTCGAATCCGCATCGATCCCCCGAAGGTGCAACGTAAGAAGGGGGGGGCACCTCGGGGATGGACAGACCTCCCCTTAGTAAAACGTGGTTTAGTGAAAACGACCTCGGGCCCAGACCTGGCGGGCGCAAGCCTGGAAAATGACGGCCGCGGCGCCCTCTCGAGAACCGAAAACGGACAAGTCCTGAATCGACGTGTCAGGGTAGAAGGTCTGTCCATCCCCGAGCACCTCATAGCGTTGTGAGCAGCTCACGACGTGAACTTCCCGGCCGGTCTCGGCCTCCAGGGCCCCTTTTACCGGGCCCCGGAGCCGTCGAACAACTACTATTGGCGGCGCGCAAAAGGGGGTAGGGGGAGGGGGGAAGGCTTCTTAGAAGAGGGCTGCTTCTTAGAAGGCGCCGGCCTCACATGTATAGAGAAGGCCCGCGCCTTCTAAGGAGCAGGGGTGCTTCTAAGAGGCCTTCCCCCCTCCCCCCACCCCCCTCTGCGCGTTAAATCCTGTCCCCGGGATGGGGCTGGACCTCCGAAGGTCCAAGCTGTGACGACGTCGGGAGTCTGGGAAGGAGGGGGAGGGGGAGGAGAAGCGCCCAGATCTCCGACTGCATGGATTCTCCCACGAGCATTCTCTACCCAAGGGGTCGTACTACTTGCTTGTGGGAAAAACCGGTGGGTGTGGGGTCCTTGTCAGAGGCGCTGCCAGGGGTTGCCCGTGCAATACCAAGCAATGGTGCCAAGCACTGCCGAGCAATGCCAAGCGCAGCTAATGCTAAGCAGCGCCATGCCATACAAAGAACTGCCAATCGACGGTTCGCACTGAATCGTTTTGCATTGCTCAGAACTGCTTTGACTTGCTTGAGAGGACGAAGACCCCTAGAAGTGGGTCGCACTGGGTTCTTGTTCAACAGGGATGATAGATGGTGTTGAGAGAGGGTCGGCATGATTCCTGGTCGGCCGCCGGTTGACAAGGGGAGGGGTGTGTCCGCGAATCTGGAAAAATGGGCTGGAAAAGGACGCGCGTCAAACCACCTCCGCCCAGAGGGCTGGTGGCGTATGTTAAATGGAATAGAGGAGAACAACGGTGGCAGATGACGACGTGGGAGAAGGACCCTCCTCCTCCGCGTCGTCGTCATCGTCCTCATCGTAGTCGTTGTCCTCCTCCTCCTCCTTGATTGCCCCTCCTCCTCCTCCTCTTCCTCCTTCTCCTCCTCCTCCTCCTCCTCCTCCTCCTCCTCCTCCTCCTCCTCGTCTCTCCTCCTCCTCCTCGGCGACGCGCTTACTGTTGATGCCGACCCCGCCCCGTGCAAGCTCGGGAAGCTCCAGATAACCCTCCTCCTCGTCGTCCTCCTCCTCCCTCCTCCCTCCTCCCTCCTCCTCCTCCTCCTCTCTCCCTCCTCTCTCCTCTCCTCCTCCTCCTCCTCCTCCTCCTCCTCCTCCTCCTCGTACTCCTCCCTCTTTCTTCTCCTTCTCCCTCCTCCTCCTCCTCCTCCTCCTCCTCCTCCTCCTTCATCGCCCCACCCGGCGGGCGCCTTTGCCTCGAGGGCGGGGCGGGATCCGGGGGAGAAGCAGCCCAAGTATTGGAGAGGGTCGCACGGGGGGACGAACTCGTGGGGTGACGACTGGCAGCAGCGCGCGTGCGCACCTCTGAGCCGGGCAAATTCCACCAGACCTCTGGGGGCAAGCGGCTTCACGAATGCATTCGTTTCCTCTGTGCATCCTGGCTGCCTGATCTGTGTTCACTATGTTTGGCTCTTCGCCCCTTTTCCCGTCAACCCTCATGAGCGGGGTTTCTGAACGGGCTGGTGGGGTGACGCGAAGCGTGAAGAATTTCCTGTTGGTTCCAAATCGTTCTCTGCCCTCAGACAAGCTGCTACCCTAAGGAATGCCTCGCACCTCCGTCCTCCATCCCACATACAAAGTACTATACCATAAGGAATGCTAGATAAGGAGCGGAGCCCCTGTTTGGCCCAAGTGCGCCTGGACGAACGAGGAGCGCTAGATGACCAAATATGGACGAACCTAGCGAACAACAAGCCCCTTCCGAACCTGAACTGTCTGATATCAACGTCTTTGCTGTACACCTCCTCGGTAAACCCGATGCTGCCGAGTCCTCAGAAATATCGGGAGCGGCCAAGAGGGGGGTGTCCAAGAGGGGGGGGTGCAAATCATGACCGGCGGCATGTGCGTGGCCCAGCGGGGGGGCCGGGCACGTCATGAAACAAGACGAGGCGCCATGAAATCTGGGGAAATATCGTGGCCCACGCCATGAGATCCCCCCCCCCCTAGTCATCACCCCCCTCTTTGCCGCCCCCGAAAATATGGGCACCTTTCCGTGCGGGGGGGTCACAAATGGGGGGGTCAGAAAAGGTCCCCTTTCGTGCCCCTTTCGGGCCCCTCCAGAGCCCCAGGGGGCTCGTTTAGGTACCGTTTGGGTACCTCTTCGAACCACCCTCGCCACCCCCCCCATTTATGACCCCCCCATTACGCGGCGCCCAATCCGTGCACTGGTGTTTCATCCCGGGCCACGACCGGCGCGGAGGAGGCGGAGGAGGAGGCGGAGGAGGCGGAGGAGGCGGAGGCGGAGGAGAGGAGGAGGAGGAGGAGGAGGAGGGAGGAGGGAGGAGGAGGAGAAGGAGATGGAGGAGGAGGAGGAGGAGGCGGAGGAGGAGGAGGCGGGACGTGATCGGACAGCCCCTGGGGGCCCGGCCCGAGGAGGGCCCCCAGAGCTCGAAGACTGCCACCATGCTCCCGTCGCGCTTTCTGCCACGACGCGGCCTCCGCCTCCACCCTCACCCTCCTCCACCCTCACCTTCCCCCTCCTCTCCTCCTCCTCCTCCCTCCTCCCTCCTCCCTCCTCCCTCCTCCCTCCTCCTCCTCCCTGCTCCTCCTGCTCCTCCTCCTCCTCCTGCTCCTCCTGCTCCTCCTCCTCCTCTTCCTTTCCTTATAATGATATAACAAACCTTTCCATGCAGGGCGGGCGGGGCGTTTCGCCTGAGACTTCATCACCATGTATGACCCCGAAGCTTTAAACTTGGCAGCAATTTCACAAATAGAAGCCGGGTCAAATTGAAATTGTGGCTCTCGCCTTAGCGCCGCGCAAAATCATTCTTGAACATTTGCAAGCATTTCACGGATTGAGGGTAGCTCCTGTTCACAATGTGGCTCCCACCTTAGCGCCGCGCACATTCGTTTTTTGCGAATCTGCAATGTCACGGATTCCCATGATCAGCGTACCAGAAATAGTAATTTGGAAGGGTTCAGGATTATGAGGGCACAACAGGTACGTTGATTCGCGGTGTTGACGTCCCAGGAATGGCGTTCTGGCACGATTCAGGATCGTGAAAGACGCGACAAAGGGTTCAGGATTATGAGGGCACAACAGGTACGTTGATTCGCGGTGTTGACGTCCCAGGAATGGCGTTCTGGCACGATTCAGGATCGTGAAAGACGCGACAGTCAGGTTGACCCGTGGCGCTGGAATCCCGACAACAATGCATGGCATGCTTCAGGGGCTTCCAACAGTTGTCTTCCAACGAGGCAGTTCCCTGTGGGAATGAGCCCTTGCAGGGGCCTATGAGAAGGGAGCTTGGAGGGAGGTTGTATTCAAACATCGTTGATGACTCTTGGGTTTACGCAAGTCCTGCTCCTCCTCCTCCTCCTCCTCCTCCTGCCTCCCCCTCCTCCTCCTCCTCCTCCTCCTCCTTGCATCCGTCTTCTCCTCCTCAACCTCTCCTCCTCCTCCTCCTCCTCCTCCGCCTCCGCCTCTGTCTCCACCTCTGCCTCCGCCTCCTCCTCCTCTTTCTCCTCCTCCTCCTCCTCCTCCTCCTCCTTCTCCCCCCCGGTGTTCCCACGATGCGGTGCCAGGTGTCTGCCGCCCGCAGCGCCTGGCGGGAAGGACGGGGCGCGCGCGCGCGCGCCTCAGGCCCAGATCACCTCACCTGCTCGCGCCAGGAAAGGGAGGATCAATGGTCGGGGAGGTCGAGGGTGCGAGGAGGGGGGATCCGGGGTCGAGGGGGATCGAGGAGGAGAGGAGAAAGAGGGGGTTGGACAAAAAAGAGAGGGGGGAAGGAGGAGGAGGAGGAGGAGGAGGAGGAGGAGGAAAATGATGATGATACTGGTACTGATAATGATGAATGATGATGATGATGATGATGATGATGATGATGATGATGATGATGATGATGATGATGATGATGATGATGATGATGATGATGATGATGATGTTGATGATGATGGTGACTATGGTTTTGACTATGATTTTGATGATGCGGCTGCTGGCGATGATGCTTATGATGATGCTATGGAGGAGGAAAATGAGGAGGATGGAGATGATGCTGCTGATGCTGATGATGATGTTGCTGCTGATGATGGTGATGATGCTGCTGATGATGATGAGTCTGATGAGAAGTATGATGGTGATGCTACTGATGATGATTATGATGCTGATGATGGTGATGATGATGCTGATGATGATGAGGTTGATGATGTTGGTACTGATGCTACTGGTGACAAATATGATGATGGCGATGCTGATGTCGATGATGGCGTTGATGAAGATAGTGATTAGGATTAGGATTCTGCTTATGATGACGACGGCGATGCTGATTCTGATGATGAGGAGGAGGAGGCGGAGGAGGAGGAGGGGGAGGAGGAGACGGAGGAGGGGGAGGGATGGAGGTCAGCAGGGAGCCAAACAGGTGTAGCCGCGGCCCCGTGGCGTTCGATCCTGCGGGCGCTTCCCCCTTCCCCCCGAATAGACAGTTCATCCGGGCTCCTCCTCCTCCTTCTCCTCCTCCTCCTCTTCCCCTCCTTTTCTTCTCCTCCTCCTCCTCCTCCTCCTCCTCCTCCTGGGCGTCCCACTGTTGCACCTTGTTGCCCTCTCGCGCGCCCGTGCTGTCTCACGTCCTGGGGCAACCCTGGGGTCCTGGGGGGGAGAGGGAGGTGGCAACGTCGAGGGGTCCACTCTCTGTCCTCCTACAGTCGGGGCGTTGACCTAAGGAAGCCCAAATAAGGAACGAGGCCCCTTTCTTCCATAAGTTGAACTTCGAGTTCGTATCGCAAACCTAAGGAAACTCCAAGGCAAGCTGCGAAACACTTAAGGAGCGCGGAGCCCCTCCCCAACGAAAAGGGCTCCTTCTTCAGGGCCCCGACTGTATGGGGAGCCGGGGGATGGAGATGGAGGGCCGAGGAGGGCCGAGGAGGGGGATCGAAGATCGAGGAGGGGATGGAGATGGAGATGGAGGGCCGAGGAGGGGGATGAAGAATGAGGGCCGAGGAGGGGGATGGAGATGGAGGGCCGAGGAGGGGGATCGAAGCTCGAGGAGGGGAGCTCTGCGCATCTCGGGGCGCGGCGGGTCGTGTGGGGAGCGGTCGAGGAGCGCCCTGGGGGGGCGGTGCGGGCCACGTGGGAGCCGGCATCGGCGTGTCGGAATCATGGCCGTGGCATGCGTGGCCTGCTTTTTCGGCTGTCCACGCATGGAGGAGGAGGAGGAGGAGGAGGAGGAGGAGGAGGAGGAGGAGGAGGAGGAGGAGGAGGGGAACAGGAGGAGGAGGGGAACAGGAGGAGGGTTCTCCTCCTCCTCTTCCCCTCCTCCTCCATGGCGTTCTTGGTCTCTGGGGCCGTGTGGGGGGCCTCGTATGCGGTCTTGGGGGGAGCTGTCGCGTCTGTGGGGGTACCTTGGAGCGTGCGCAGGGCGGAGAGGCAGAAGCACGCCACGCCATCAGACACTTGTGACACATCCACGACTTTTGTTGTTCGTGGGGCCCCAATCGGGGGCGCCTCGGAGGCCTGTTGGAACGTGTTGAAGGCGTTTTGGGCGCCGAAATGGGTCGTGCGGACGCATGTGGACCCTGCCACTGGGGCTGCAGGTGGGGCTCCCGAAGGGGCCACGAAGCGTGTGAGAGGTGTGTCGACATGGGGCGGGGGGAAGGGGCGGGGCCCATGTGGACCCTGCCCGTGGAGCGTCCTGTGGGGCCACGAGGCGGGTGAGGGGTGTGCCGAAGTAGGGCGGTGCGACGCATGTGGGCCCCTGTCCTTCGGGCCTTCGGCGGAGCTCCCTGTGGGGGTGCGGAACGTGTGGAGGGGTGTGCCGAAATGGGGCGGGGGGAAGCAGGTGGACCCTGCCACTGGGGCCTCCGGTGGAGCTCCCCACGGGGCCACGAAGCGTGTCAGAAGGGTCCGCCGTGCTGCTGAAGCGTGCCGTGCTGGTCTGCCATGCTCTTGTGATCTGCCATGGTGATCTGTCGTGCCGTTGTGATTCGCTGATCTGCCGCAAAATGGCTCCTTTTTCGGGGATGTCTGCAGCGGGAGCCCTCTCAAACCCGCGATGGTGCACGTCCTGGGGCAACCTTGGGCCTAGGGGGAGAGGGAAATGGCAACGTCAGGGGGGGTCCACTTCTCTGTCCTCCCGTGGGATGATACGGAAGATGGAGATGGAGGACCAGGGAGGGGGATCGAAGATCGAGGAGGGGAGCTCGACAATTGGGGAGAGGGGGCGGAGAGGTGGAGAGGGGGGTGGAGGATGGAGGAGGAGGGTCCAGGATAGAGGAGGGGAGATCGGAGAAGGGGCGGGGGATCGATGAGGAGGGATCGCGAATCGGAGAGCTTCGACCGGGTATCGAATAGGGTGGGGATCGGGGGTCGAGGAGAGAGGAGATCGAGGATCGAGGGGGAGGAGGAGAAGAAGTACGATAGGCGGAGGAAGAGGAGATGAGGACGAACAGGAGGAAGGAAGGATGATGCAGAGGAGGATGGAGGAGGCGAAGAGGGGGAGGGGGACATCGGGGATGCCCTCTCCCTCCTTTACTCCTGATAAAGGGTCGAAGGTGGTGAGGATGGGTAGGGCGAGGATGTGGAGCAACAGAAGCAGCAACAATAAAAAGCGCGGCAGAAAGAGCTCTACAACCAGGAGCAAAAAAGAACGCGAAAAACGGTCAAACACAGAAGCAGTATCACTAAACTGTGTTCCTGGAGGTACACTTCGAGGGCCTCTTCGGGGCCCCCTTGGAGCATCTTCGGGGCCTCTTCGGGTGATCTTCGGGGAGATGGAAGCCATATTCGGGGGAAAGCTCCTGGCGCCTCGTGGACTTTCCCATCGTCGGCCCCTTCTGGAGCCTTCTTGGGGGCATCTGGTACCAGCTTGTGAACCCTCTCTGGGCGCCCGTGGGCGTATCTGAAACGTTTGTGGCTCTCTTGTCTTGGAGCCCTCATAGGCCGTTTTGGGCTTCACTGTGGGGGGGGGGGGGGGGATATTCTCTCTTCGGGTTGAGCCCTGCCACCCAGCAGCGGACAAATCGTGGCGTGCACACACCAAACGCGGCGTGCACAAGAGGAGCTGAGACACGCCAAACACGTGCCCCGACAATCCAGACGCGCCATATGCGCGCTGGGAGGATTCGAAACGCTGGCCCTGTTTTTCGGGAGACAAAGAAGGGTTGTGTGACAGGAATATCGTCACCGCCAAAATATCAGCTCCACGCGGGCTGGACGGGGGCAAACGGCAAGCGTCATGGCAGCCCTGTATAGATCCCCACCTGCAGCCCACCAAGCAGATGCTCAGAGTCGTTGGCGGTCATCATGCCTCGCTTGGCAAACTCTGTTCGCGCGAACTCCGGAACGTTTGGGAAACAGGTGCACGGTGAGGAGCGATCGGCAACGCCACCGTCAATCCGCTTGCGGCAGCTGCCGCGATCAGGCTCGCAGAGCCTCTCTGCTCGCTGCGATTGCTCGGAGAAGCACCAGCGCCGCTGTCATTTCTTCATGTTCATCAGGGGAGATTGCGCGCCGATTGGCCTCGGATCTCTTCCACGTTGGGCATTTGCCTCCTTTTCTTCTTTTGGTGAGGGTTTTCCACGACTGGTGCCACACGGGCGCTGCATTCACGAGCACGGCCCAACTTGGCCACGTTCGGAATCATGTTCGGCCTGGTAGGCAATAGCATCCCAGCAAGAGTCCGTGAACCCACAGCTCGTTCCTGGACCGTTGCGCAGACGGGCGCGAACCGCGGGCCAGATTTTTGCGGAAAGGGGGAAAGGGAGGAGGGAGGAGCAGGAGGAGGAGCAGGACGAGGAGGACGAGGAGGAGGAGGAAGAGGAGGAGGAGGAAGAGGAGGAGGAAGAGGAGGAGGAGGGGGAAAGGGAGGAGGAGGAGGAGGAAGAGGAGGAGGAGGAGGAAGAGGGGCGCACGCGCCAACTCTCGCGCTTGCGCCCCGACCCCGACGGAGTCCACAATCCCTCGTTCTCGAGGGGGGGGGGGCGGTGCCTCCGGAACGCTCTCAGCGAGGCGCAGCTGCTGGAAGGCATCCCGAGTCTGGAACGCCGACGATTACCGACGAACACGCCAAAGGCCTAAAGTCTCCGACCCGAAACTTCACCTCGAAGCGTCTCGATTTCCCCCCCCTAGAACGTTGGCCCTGCCACTCCTGCACGGTTTCCCTCCTTAGTTGTGATTGCAAACGCTGGGGTGGCATGCTTTGTTTGCTGTTGTTAGTAGGGGGCAAACAAACCTACCTCGCTCTTGACCACCCTCGCTTCCAAGAGATACCAAGCGATGCCAAACTACGGCCTGTACTGGTCAGGCCCCTTGACGAGGAGGCGCGTGGTATGACTTGGTTTTGCCTGGAAGCGAAAGCGGGGTAGGTAATTCACGCTCTGAGTTAGAGCTTCCATGTTTCGATGTTCACCTTCTGAAACTTTTCAACAACAAGCAGCATCCCAGAAAGTTGGCGTCAGGCAGGCGGCATCCTTACACATAACAGGCATTCGACACTGAATGAAAAACGGGCAGGTGACCCAAAGGCCGATCCCAAACCTGGGAACAAACAATCAGTAGCGTCCGTAACTAATAACCGCTGAAACAAACATCGCCCTCGACGTAACTAGTAACCGCTGAAACAGACAATCAATAGCGTCCGCAACTGGTAACCGATGAGGTAAACATCGCCCTGGACGTTTTTCATAACACAAAAAGCCCCACCCCCCTCTGCTGTCTCCCGCGAGCAGGCTGGCCTTGCAGCTGGGGGCCAGGTCGACCAACAGCCGACCCGACGCCGCCACGAAGCACTTCTCGCCTGCCCGCGCTGGGAGGGCTGGTGCTGAAGGGGAGGGAGGGTGAGGGGTGGGGCTGGAAGGGGAGGGAGGGGATGGACAGACCTCCCTTTAGTAAAACGTGGTTTAGTGAAAACGACCTCGGGCCCAAACCTGGCGGGCGCAAGCCTGGAAAATGACGGCCGCGGCGCCCTCTCGAGAACCAAAAACGGACAATTCACTCATCGACGTGTCAGGGTAGGAGGTCTGTCCACCCCCGAGGGAGGGTGAGGCGAAGAAGAACAAGCTGCATAACCATGAACTGTCGGCGCTCCGCGCGGACCTCCGAAACTTCATGTTTACTCATCTGCTTCTTCGATAGAGAACCAGCACCGACCACCAATACGATTAGCATGACGACGAGACACGGCCACCTTCACGGCCACCACCTCGACGACGCGACCACTGCCATGGCCACCAACCACGGCCACCACCACCACCACGAGCAACACGACGGGACACGACCACCATCATGACGACCACGACCCACCACGGCCACATCCGCCACCACGACGACCGCCCCCCGTCGCCCCCCATGCCTCCCTCGGGGGTGCGCAAACATGGATTTGCGATCCATGGATTTGGCGCGCGGTCGCCAAATCCATGGGTCGGGGGAGGTGCCCTCCACAAAATGCGGCCCGTGCCGCCTCGCCCGGCGGCGGAAATCCGTGATTCCTCCTGGAAACGGGACCCATCGCTAATCCACGCCCCCCTGATCCATGTCTGCGATCGCCTGACCCGTGCCTCTTCTCCTTCCTTCTGGCCGCACCTGCTCCTCCTCCCCCTCCTCGCCCATCCGGCGACCGGTCTGCGCAGGCGTCCAACCGCGCCGCGCGGCTTTGGCGCCTGCTCCCACCTCTGCCCGCGGGGCCGCCTGGGGCGGGGGGGGCCTGTTCTAGACAAGCGCGTTCCACTACTCGCAAAGTAGCTACTCGCACATTTCCTGGACCCGCCGCGGGGGATTTACGATCTACTACAACAAAGCGAACATGTGATTTTCGGACGTCTGCGGGTAGGCACTTTGCGAGTAGTGGAACGCGCTCGGTGATGCTCCCAGGAGGTAATTGGTTCGTTAGTTCGACTATGGTTGCAAGAGGGAGCGGGAAGCCTCTCGGGGGGGGAGGGGGGGCGGGGCGGCGAGCCTCGAAAAGACGTCTGAAGCTTACCAGAATTTCAAGCAGAGATGCGACGTCTCGATGCGGGGTCCCCAGAAATCTCGATACACACCCTGGCACCGCCGCTTCATCCCGAGTCCTTTTTGGCGGCGCGCAGAGGGGGGTAGGGGGAGGGGAAAAGGCTTCTTAGAAGGAGGCTGCTTCTTAGAAGCCGTGGGCCTTACGTTCATAGACAAGGCCCGCGCCTTCAAAGAAGCAGGGGTGCTTCTAAGAAACCTTCCCCCTCGCCCTGCCCCCCTCTGCGCGCCGCCAACCTTTCTTGACGGTCCCGGGGCCCGGTGATGGCCTCTAGAGCCTGAAAACGGCGAAAACCTCTTGGTTATGCTAAGTTGAAATGCCATGCCGGTAACCTTGCCAGAACTTGCATACAACAACACGCTCCGCGGCCCGCCCGTGCCGGGCGCCCG
Source organism: Prorocentrum cordatum (assembly GCA_963575745.1). NCBI lineage: Eukaryota > Dinophyceae > Prorocentrales > Prorocentraceae > Prorocentrum > Prorocentrum cordatum. The sequence continues at coordinate 219,018 of CAUYUJ010015815.1, read as the reverse complement.
TCTCGAGCAAAGCGCCAGCCTGCTCCTCTCCCGCCCGCTCCTCTCCGGCCCGCTCCTCCTGCAGCCTCTTGGGGTAAGTCACATTATGCGGTCGATCTTCTACTCGACGATTGCGGGGCCACTGAGTCGGATTGGCTCACGCTAAGAGCCCAGGATTGAGATAGATTGAACGGAACGCAGCGGCATTCGCCGGGATCGTGCCAACTCCGCCCAATACTCGACCGCAGATTTTCCGGCACCTGTGCGGAGTCAAACCTCCAAAACGCTGCATCCTGACTCGCTAATTCCCCGCTTCCCTCGGGACTGACCCAGGTCAGCACAAACCAGGCTCAGCCAGGACCCTGTCGCGAAGCCTGGCCGGCCGCCCTCTGGCGCCGAAGCCCAAGTCAGCGGAGGGCAACCACTGGAAATCGGCCCCACGTGGATCCCAAACCCGGGTCAGCCAAAGGGAGTGGCTGACCCCCGTTAGAACTGACCCCGCTTCCCCTGACCTTCCAGGAGGGCCGCCAGGACCTCGCCATCTAGATTACAGTCCAGGTTGTCGGCAGGTCAGACAGGGACATAGATCTGGAGGGCTATTTTTTGGGGGCACTCTGGAAGGTCAGGGTCCTCGGCCTTAGCGGGCGCGAATCCGTCACCGCGCTGTGCGCTCCTAAGTGGCCCCCCACGTGGCGCTGCCGACTGCGCGCAGCTGCCGCAGTGTGCGTGAGCTCTCTGGGGGGCCTTCGGCGGAGTGACGTGGTACACTCGGGTGGGACGAACGGGTAGGATAGCACAGGTTAGATAATCAACTCACGTAGCTGGATTTCTCCTGGCGCCGGGAGGCAAACACGTGTCGAGGAATGGGTCCGGTTTCGTAACCCTTTCCCTATCCTACCCTTCGTCTGGCCTGGTACACGGACCCGGACTAGACTTCGCCCTCCCTGGGCGCTGCCGAAGGCGCGCAAATATCGCCATGTGCGTGGGCTCCTGGGGGGTCCCACGGAGTGGCGTACCATGCATGCACTGAATCCCCTTTCCCCCTGTGCAAGTGCAGTTCGCAACCAACTGGCATGTTCGCCCCGTATGTGCGTATCGGCAAAAAAAACTCTAGAATGCCAACGCAACATCACACGCACTTTGGGCGCCGCGGCCACGCGCGCGGCGACGCGGCGGAGTCAGGCAGAGAGGCCGAAGAACGCCCGAGCGCTGCAGAGAGTCAGTCGCAGCTGGGCGCTCAGGCAGCCCAGTACACTTCCAGCTTCTGCCAGCACATCTTGACACATCGCCTACGTTATGCTCCGTCAGAGTGTTAGGTGGGCTGGCCATCAGGTGGCGGGAGAAAAAGCGAGCTCAGACCAGGTACGCGAGCACACTCACATGGATGGAATCTGGCGCGTGGGCGCCAGATCCACGGCGCGGGGGAGGACCACTAAAGAACACGACGCCTGTGCCGCGCCATGTGCCCACGGAGCGCGCCCGTGTTGTATGGAAGCGGGGCCCGTCGCTACTCATCCACGCGCCCGAACCCGTGCTTGCGATCCCTCGACTGGTGCCTCCCCAGAGACTGCTCAGAAATGCTCGGACGCACGCGCGACCGTCACGACCGCAACGCGCCCGGTACCGCCCCGCCAGAGAGCATCGTCCGAACCCGCGGCACGGATCTCCAGCCCAGCCCGGCCAGCCAGAACACAGCCCTCGCGGCCACCTCTCCTTCCCCTCCCGTCCCCCCCCCCCGCCACTCCCTCCCCCCCTCTATCATCACTCAATCTGAATACCCATCGGACGCAAGAAGTGGTTAGAAGCATGAAGTAGGAAGGCTGCGAAAATGGATTGGGTGGCCCGCCCCCTACAAAGGACGGAAACGGTGAAGCCACTCGATCATTGATGTGGGAAGGCGTTTAAAGTAGATTTGAATATGAGAAACCGAGAATACCTACTTTCAACGACAGACTTTCGATGTCGCCCGCCACCTTTCCCCTCCTCCGCCTTCCCCTGGTCCTCCTGCTCATCCCGCTCCTTCCACTCAAATTCCTAACGCTGCTGGTCGTGTTCGTCGTGCTTCTCATCCTCTTCCTCCTCCTCCTCGTTCCTCATCCTCTTAATTTCCTCCTGGTCATCCCCCTGTCATCCGCCACCTCCCCCTCCTCTTTCCTCCACATCCTCCTTAATTTCCTCCTGGTCATCACCTTGTTCATTCGCCACCTCCTCCCCCTCCTCCTCCTCCTCCTCCTCCTCCTCCTCCTCCTCCTCCTCCTCCCCTACTCCTATGAACGCAGCTCCCAATTTCCGATTGCGCATAACCGGATAATTGTTTGGGGAAGTTCCAGGTCCGCTATGACACGCGTCCGCAGATAGAGAACAACTCAGCGCAATGCGAAGGGATGGGGGGAGGGATAGGATGTCAGACATGGCGCGAATGCACTTAGCTTGCCCCCCCCCCTCTCCTCCCTCCGCACTTCTCCCGCTCCTCCCTCCCCCCACACCCCTCCAGCCCTCCTCAGCCAGTCAGCCCCCCTCCCCCCTCCCCTTCCCCAACTGCCCCCCTCTCTCCCTGGACGCCCTCTCCTTCTGCTCTCCGCGTCTGACCTGCCGCCCCCAAACATGGCGCTTTTCCACATCGTGGCTCCCGAGCGGCCTCGACCCCTTCCCTGGGACATGCTTTTCATCCTGAGCAATTTTCTGACGGTCCCGGGCCCCAGCAGGGCCTTGCCGGACATACCGAGGCCGACCCTTGGTAACAGCCTTCCGCAGTGATAGTCCTCTCGACGCTTGCTGACATGAGCCCCGAGCCCCGACCTTCTCGCGCGAGGATAGCAGGGACCATCGGACACACCCGCATATGACGTGCCCACTGCAGCAGAGAGGGGCGCATCGAGAAGGGAAGGAGGGTCAGCAGGCGAAGAACGGCAACGTGCGGACCCTGCCGGCCGTGGATCGATAGTCGAGGCCTCCCAAACAGGGTCGAGACAGACGGGTTTGTTGGATCGCGCAACTTCGCCAATGCGTTGCCGATGCATCGTGGACGTCGGCGTGGAGAACAACTGGTTCCACACCGGGCCGCCTCACCGATGCATCGCCGATATGGCCCGATCCTCCGACCCCATCAAGTCGGACCCAATTTGGGAAGAAACATGTCTTCGCGACGTGAAACAATACGACGGTGTAAAGTTTGGCCGCTTCTGGCCTCTGCGGGAAAAGGCCAGCCCCAGGGCAGGGGACCAGACCTCGCGGGAGACACATTGTGAGCAAAACGCATGACGTCGGATGTCTGGATAGCTAGAATCATGAAGTAAGAAGGCGGTAATGGGTAGGCTGGGTTTCGGCCCGCGCGCGGCTGTCAAACGGAGGCCTTTTCGATTAATGAAGTAGGCAGGCGCTTAGAGTACAGAGTATACTGAACAAGGAGATCCAACGTATATACGTTCAGCTGGCGGCCTGCATAACCAAGATTGGCGAAGCATGAAGGTAATCAATAAGTAACCCACTGGCCGCCCTTCTTGGAATAACGTTCCCCGTCAAGACTTCACTGTCGGGTATCCGAAACCCGCCAACGACCTCCGAACACCACCCGAGACCGCCAGAATCCCCCAATAATATTCGAGAACTGCAGGGATATGCGAAAATCTTAATTTTCAATGAGAACCTGCCCCCACCCCCAAAAGAGCTCAGGAAGCATGCGAGAACATCCCTGGACACCTGCGGAGAACATCCGAGAGATCCCGAGAGCTCCCACATCGCGACAGGACCGCAGGGGATACGTGGTAAGGATTCAAGGCCCTTGGACGCCAACGTCGAACCGCTGTGAGCGACAACGGCCAGTGATACCGGCTCAGAATTGGACGAAGACGCTGGGGCGAAAGAGTGCCCTTGGAAACCTGATGGTCCTCATGATTAGAGGCCTCCTCGATGGGGTCGAAGTAAATGGGGTCGGGGAATCGCGCCGCATCGCCGATGCATCAGCGATGCACTGGCGATGCATCGTCGACGTGGGCGATACATCGGCGACGTCGGCGTGAAGGAACTCGGGCTCCACATCGAGCCGCATCGCCGATGCACCGGCGGTGCAGCGCCATCCTCCGACCCCACCTGCATACTCCGACCCTATCTAGGAGGCCCAGGATTAGGTCGGTCGGGCAAATCTCCCTACAGAACGATGCTGGAGGAAAATTAAAATGGCTACAACATGTACAATAATGATAAAAGATCCCCAAATCGTCCCCATGCTATTTTTTGACTATCTTCGAATATCCCTCCTGTAGAGGGACACGCCCGACTTAAGCCTCAAATCTGACTGCACTCTCACTGTGGCCTCTGCCAGGGGACCAGCCTGCCCTGCACCCCTGGACGCCGCCCCTGGCGCGCGGCTGGCGCGCCGAGCGCGCCAGGGGCGGCGCCCAATGGTGCGCCTGGAGGAGATCCAAGAGATCTGCACGGGCCTTCAACGCAAGACTACGGCAAGTTCGTGTCGTCTCGACCCGGGCGTTGGTTCCTGACACCGCGGGGACCTTTCAGCCTTGAACGATCGGCCGCTTCCGCAACGTCCGATCGTTCAACATCGACCGATTCTGGGCCGACCCCGTTCAACGCTGAACGCCGGCGGCGGGGTCGCCGCCGGTCGACACAACACGAACCAACCGTAAGCATGCGTGTGCCGCGCGTTGCTCCCCGAGGACACAAGGGGGAACGCGATAGGGGTGGGGGACTGGCCCAGGGGGAAAGCACCGACATGGCATCGGCGATGCATCGCCGATGCAGCGGCGATATGCCTCCGACAGCGAAAGAACCGCAGGTTCTTGACCTTGGCGGGTTGGGCTACTAGTACAGGGCCACTACCGGCGATGAACGGGCGATTGGGGGTCGATGCGCCCTCCCCTGAACCTACCCCCCCTGCAGGGGCAACGGCGGGAGGGGACTGGCACAGGGGAGGGACATCGACCTGGAATCGGCGATGCATCGCCCGTAGATCGGCTAGGGGCCCCCGATAGCGAAACCGCACGTTCCTGGGCGGGGTGGGCTAATTATCAGGCCCCTATCGCCGATGAATGGGCGATTCGGGATCGATGCATCTCCCCCTGACAGTGACCCCGATGCCCAACCCTAGCGTTGACCCCGGTATCCTCCCCCGGGCCGATGCTTCTGATTGTAGGTTCACCGAGATTTTTGCATTTTGGGTAACGGCTGTTGCCCGGGGGGGGGTTGGGCCGGCGGGTAACGGTAACGGCGGCCGCGGCGTGCGCCCGCCAGGGTGCGTCCTAGCCATCGGCACATCAATTACCTGATCGCGCTGCAATCCCTGCGCGCGCGACAATGCCAAATGCATTCGTGCAAGACAACGCCGCTTGAGTGCACCACAATGCATCGGTGCACCACAACAACTGCGTGCAAAACGCCACCACGTCGCCCACGTACGCCGCAAGATCTGTGTATACTTGCTGCAGCAACCGTGTGCGCAACAGCGCGTGTGTACACCACATTGCCTGTGTGCACCAGAGCGCTTGTGCACACTGCAGCGTCTACGTGCACCACAGCAACCATGTGCACCACAGTGCCTTCGCACGCAACAATGCGTCCGTGCGCCTCATCGCCTGTCTATAACAAAACGTGCCAACGGGCACATCAGTAGCTTGCGAAACCTTTTTTGCGGGGCCCGCCAGGGACCGCGGAAGCCCTCACCACGTCGCCCGCGTACACTGGAGTGTTTTTGTATAGTGCAACAACCGTGTGCGCCACAGCGCCTGTGTGCACCACATTGTCTCCTCCTCTTCCTCCTCCTGCGTCTGGTCCTCCTCCCCATACCCTCCCTCTCCTCCTCCTCGTCCTCCTCGCCTTCGTCAGCGCCAACCGTAACAAACACAAGATAACCGTTGCTCCACCAAGACATGGCTGCGAAATCTCCTGGCAGCCTTGCTTCCAGGAGTTCCACCAGTAAGATGAGCAGTGGAAGAGAACATAGGGATGTAGACGTAAACCACTCTAGATTGCGCATTGCAATAGCCTGCAGGCGCCACAACAGGCAAATGAGCACTGAAACGTGCCTTTTAGCACCACGCCATGCCCGTGCATTCGGCGCCGCAACAGGTGGGGAACCTGCGCACGCCACAGCACGTTCGTGAGAGCACCACGCGTGCCTTTCAGCACCACGCCATGCCTGTGAGCACAGCGCCACACCTGCGGATAAGAGGGGAGTCTGCCCTCAATACGATCGTCAACATTACCCGGGGGTGGGGGGGCGGGTGACAAGCGTTACCCACCAGAGGGGGGGGAAAAAACACGGGTCTCCGGCGGCTGTGCGGGACGATCCCAGGCACCCCGGGAACGCTCTCGGCGAGGCGCAGCTGCCCAGAGGGAACTACCCCGGGGCTGGGAAACCGCCCAGAGCCGACGAAAGCGCCCGAAGACCTCGAACCTCCCTCTGAGCAGTCGAGCATCGGCCCCTGGACCCGTCCTGGGGTGCGCTCTGGCCAGGAATCTCAGGGCGGATCCAGCCGTGGATACGAGGGCGGCGCAAACAGATTCCTTATGCGGCGGCCCACGCATAGATTCCTCTGAATAGCGGCGCCACCGGATGGCCACAAGCGTCCAGAATGCGAGACTCGGACCTCGATCCTCGACTCGACGCTGCCCCTGAGAACAAGGGGTCGGCGACGGCGACGAGGGCGACGAGCTGCGGGCGCGCGTGCGCGGCGACCGCGGGGGCGGGCGCGCCTGGCACCTGGTGGAGGAGCTCCTCGGGGCGTTAGGTTGCATCGTCGGAGGACCTCGACTGTCCCGTCGCGACCCTGTCCGCGTCGGAGCCGTGCCGCATCCAAGCCGGACTCGCCGAATCCGTATCGAGCCCGCGCCAGATCCCACCCGAGGCCGCATCGAGCCCGCGTCGGGCACAAGAGAAGACGGCCTCGCGCCGCCCGCCAGCCCCTGCACAGCACAACGCCGGACTCGCACGGCGAGGCCGCTGCGGCCTCTCGCGCGCGGAGACCCCCGGAGGCCAAGCGCGGGCTGCGAGCTGCGCGGTCGACGCCTGGCAGACACCAAGAGAACACCAGCCCTGCGGGCAGGCGAGGCCCCCCGGGGTCTGCAACGCTGGGAGGTCGACTGCGCCACTCGCCTGCCCTGCATCGACTGCCTCGCCGAGTCTGCAACATGCCCGAGGATGCTCCGCAGATCTGCGGAGCGCTCTGCATGCTGCGCTGTGGCTTCGACGAGGAGGCAAGCCAGTCTGGTGCAGCCCAGGCCTGCAGCAGACCTCCTGCTCGAGAGGTGCAGCGAGAGACAGTGGATCGGTGGATGCCCCGACGCCTCTCGGCGGCGAGCGCGTCCGGATGCCAGGTTCGGTGGAGGCTGGCGGCGGGTGGGCCCCAGCAGCGGCGGTCAAGCACGACCCCTGCCTGCGCCGCCTCCGCCTGCCCAGAAGCGCGCTCGCACGCCCACGCGCGCAGAATTGCACGCCCTGGGCGCCACCCTTCCAGGGTGCTGACACAGCAGCCCCCCAGACCCTCGCCATCGCTCGGACGTCCATTCCCTGTGTTTTTGTTCGCTGTCGTGCGTGTTCTTTTCGCCAAGTGATCAAGGATGCTCCTCGATGGTCCTCGCCGGAGGAAAAATATGCACACGTCCGAGCGATGCCAAGGACCTCTGGACGCACCTCGCCTGCTTGTTGACACAGCCGTGGACTGGAGCCCAGGCGCCGAGGTCCTGCCAGGGCAGCCCGTGGCTGGCCCCCCCGCAGGTGCCACCGCGAGTCGGGAGCGGCCAAGAGGGGGGTGTCCAAGAGGGGGGGAGGTGCAAATCATGACCGGCGGCAGGTGCGCGGCCCAGCGGGGGGGCCAGGGACGTAATGAATCAAGAAGAGGCGCCATGAAATCTGGGGAGATCTCATGGCCCCCGCCATGATATCCACCCCCCCCCTAGTCATCACCCCCCTCTTTGCCGCCCCCGAGCCAGGGCAGCCCGTGGCTGGCCCCCCCTCGAAGGTGCCACCGCGAGGGGCGGGGGGAGCGCCGCCGCGCCCGCTTGCCGGGGCGCGGGGCTCCTGCGCGGCGGGGGGCGCATTGGGGGGGGCCCGCCCGCGGGCGGGCGCCAAGGCGCCGGGCGCCGCCGCCCCCCGCGCCAGGGCCCGGGCCAGCCCAGGACCTCCGGCGGCGCCTTGGAGCAAGCACGACGCGAGGCTGTCGGCCGTCTGCGGCCTCTATGTCCGGGGCCTTCGCTGGGCCATGCCTCGGACTCCGGCTTCCCTCGCCGTTCTCTGACGCTGCCGCGGGGCTCCCCGCCGCCCCGGCTGGATCCGTCTCGAGTTTCTGGCCAGAACGCTCCCTGGAAGGGTCCGGGGATCCATGTGTGGCCCCTGGGCCCAGACCCCCCTCGCGTCACTAAGAAGCACGACGGGGGGGGGGGTTGAACTGTTTGGGAAAATCACGACGTAGCGTGTTCGGCCGATTTGTTTGTTGTTTTTGTTTCTGTTCGCCCCTTTGCCTCATACCGCCCTGTGGACTTTTCCTTGCGGGCCGCAGATCAAAACAGTTCGGCCGATTTCGGCCCCTACGTCGCGAACATCCTCGCGGACATCCTCGCTTCGCGAACAGGTTTTCTGCGGTTTTCGGTCTGGCCATCGCTCGGACGTCCATTCCCTGTGTTTTTTCGGTTTTGTGCGTGGCTTTTTCGCCAAGTGATCGAGGATGCTCCTCGATGGCCCTCCCCGAAGGAAACATGCACACGTCCGAGCGATGCCAGGCGGTTGGTTCCGTTTGCTCTTGGAATATGTTCCGCCTCGGCTCGTCGAGAGCGTTCGGGGGGCGCCGGGATCGTCCCGATCGGCCGCCGTGGAGCCGGCTTGCAACCCGAGGACCTGATACCCTCACGTCGTGGGCACAAATGAAGGGGCCCCAGAACACACACATAAATACACACGAATCAAAGGAGTCGCCATAGTTTCCGACATGTTCTGGGTTGTTGTCTTCCCCCCCCACTCCCCATGTTTTCCCATCTTTTCTGGGGGATCGAGGATTCAATGTGTCTATGTGTGTCCTCCCCTCCCGAACAGACACAGCAGAAGAGTGTTTTGCCGACTCCCGGCTTTCGAGGACCCTCGCTGGGCCCCGGGGGCGCCAAAGAACAGCTCGGAACGAATCGCTGCACTACATCCAACACCGATACACGTCGGTCGGAAGAAGTAGGTAGAAACATGAAGTAGGAAGGCGGACATGAAGAAGTAGGTAGAAACAAAACACAGCAAAGGCATGTCGATTCTTGGAGTAGGAAGGCGCTTGAAGTAGATTGGGATCTGGGAAGCCAAAAATACTACTTGCAACGACCGGCGTGTGCGATAAACCAGGCCTGCTTTGGCGCCACCGGCGGTGGTCTTTGCGGGCATGAGAGGGGGTCTGGTTTTTGCTTGTTAAGGACGGGCGCCTCTGCCCGCTTGCAGGGCCATGAAAGCAGCGTGGAGCACACTCCTTCGCACGTTGCCGCCTTGGACATTCCCTCGCGAAAACACAGATGGTAATGCGGGCCACTCCTCGACAGTTCCTTGTCGAATCATTTAAATAAGGAGTGCTCAACTTGCCCGTTTGTGTTTTTGTTGGGGCCGAGGTCGATCATCCTGCAACCAATGTAAAAAGAACTCGGGGGCGCGCAAACATGGATTAGCGGCGCGCGGTTGCCAAATCCATGGGTCGGGGGAGGTGCCCTCCTCAAAATGCGGCTGGTGCCGCCTCGCTCGGCGGCGGAAATCCTCGATTCCCCATGGGAACGGGACCCGTCGCGAATCCACCCCCCTTTTGATCCATGCTTGCGATCGCCTGAACCTTACAACTTGTGTATGTCTGGGGGGCCAGCACTAGCTCGAGGCCAGAAACGCACCACACTCGACGCCCACACTCGCCGAACACACTCGCGCCCACACTCCATGCAGACACTCGCACTCCATACTCGCCTCTCAAACTCGGGCCCACACTCTACGCCCAGAGTCTATGCACACTCTCGCACTCCACACTGCACGCCCACACTCAAACCCCACACTCATACCCCACACTCTACGCCCACACCCGCACCCCCCACACACACACCACACTCTACGCCCACAGTCTACGCACACACTCGCACCCCATACTCACACCCCACACCAAACCCCGAGTTTACCGAATAGATTAGACGAGTTGCTTTCCCGAGTTGATTTACAGAGTTGATTTACCGAATTGATTTACTAAGTTGGTTTGCCGACTTGATTTCCCGAGTTCATTTGCCGAGTTGGCTTACAGAGTTTATTTACCGAGTTGATTTACAAAATTGATTTGCCGAGTTGGTTCACATAATTGATTTACAGAGTTGATTTACAGTTGATTTGCCGAGTTGATTTCCCGAATTGATGTGTGGAGTTGGCTTGCACGGAACGCTGAGATGGCGAGTTGAATCTGCGTTGATTTCTTGGGCTTTGACTTACCATGTCAACTGCGAAGTGCAAATTGCTTCCCCGAATTGATTTCCCGAGTTGACTTCCCGGGCTGATTTCCCGAATTGGTTTGCCGAGTTGATTTCCCGAGTTGATTTGCCGAGTTGATTTAGAGAGTTGATTTGCAGGGTTGATTTGCCGAGTTGATTTCGCGGGGTGGCCTGCCGAATTGAGTTCGCAAGTTGATGTGCCAAGTGGGTTTGCCGCCTTGGTTTCGCGATTGGAGGTGCCGAATGATTTCGCGAGTTGGTTGTCCGAGCTGATTCCTCGAGTGCGAAGTTCGAATTGACCGCGGGGTAGGCGTCCCCGACTTAGTGCGCCGAGTTGACCCGCATCTCGAGTTCGTGTCGTGTGGGCGTAAAGCGTGGGGGGTGAGCGTGGGTGCGGGTGCGGGGCGCGAGTATTAAGTGTGAGTGTGGGTGCGGAGTGCGGAGGGCGAGTGCAGGGGCGAGTGCGGGGTGCGAGTGCGAAGTGCGAACATGCAGTGCGAGTTTGGGCGTCGAGTGTGAGGGGCGGCCGTGCGCCCCGAAATGGCTGCTAGCTAGAGAGTCACGATCGCTGCCCCCCAGACATACACAACTTACAACCACTGGTAACAAGGGATATGTCGACCCCTATCACAGGCTGCGTGGTTTTTTTTCGAATGGACCAAAAATTTGAGGCCCAACCCTGGGATATACGATGGGGAGGCGTCCATCCTCCATAAGGGGTGCGTCCGAATAGCCTCCCTTGGGTGTACCACAGGGCTTCCCCCTATTCCCTGAGTGGCCAAACTTTCCAGGCACAACCAAATATTGGGGGAGAAACACCGCATGCGAACTGTGGACCCCATCAGGGGGCAGGGCCCCCCTTGATGGAGGAGAAGGCGGAGGCGGAGGAGGAGGAGGAGGAGGAGGAGGCGGAGACGGAGGAGGAAGGAGGAGGAGGAGGGAGGGGGAGGAGGGAGGGGGGAACGAGGGGGAGGAGGAGGGGGAGGGGGCGGAGGAGGAGGAGGAGGAGGAGGAGGAGGAGGAGGAGAGGAGGCGGAGGAGGAGGAGGAGGAGGCGGAGGAGGAGGAGGAGGAGGCGTGCAACCACTGAGGACCCTGTCAAGGGACGGGGCCCAGACCTCTCGGGGACCACGCCGTGACGACAACGTCTCGAGACGTCGCCGCCGTGCGCCTCCGCGGCGCGCCCCGGGGGCGAAGGCGGAGGGGGCAGGCCTCCGCGGGAGGCTCGGGCGGCATCCGGCCTTCCGAGAAGCTCTCTGAGCTCGACGAGCGCACCCTCCGACCATCCAGGGGAGGAGGAGGAGGAGGAGGAGGAGGAGGAGGAGGAGGAGGAGGAGGAGGAGGAGGAGGGGCAGGAGGAGGAGGAGGAGGAGGGGCACGAGGAGGAGGATCAGGAGGAGGAGGAGGAGGAGGAGGGGCAGGAGGAGCAGGAGAAGGAGCAGGAAGACAAGGAGGGCGAGGAGGAGAAGGCAAGATGACGCAACAAACTTGCCCACAGCCGCGGTGGTTTGCCCAAGACATTCCGTGTTCGTAGAAGAAAACCCACAGTTCCAGAGGAGAGCTCCTCGTCCACCCCGCTTCCTCCTCTTCTTACCCGTCAAACAACACACTCAAAACGAGGCTTCCGCCTGAGAGGTCCCAAAAAACACACCCAAAAGGAAGCTCTCGCCTGAGAGGTCCCAAAAAAAACACTCAAAACGAGGCTCCCGCCTGAGAGGTCCCAAGAACACCCAAAAGAAATCCAAGAGCCACCCCTCTCATCCCTGTAACTGTCCCAAAAAACCAAAAAAAACCCAAAGTTCCAGAGGAGAGCTCCTCGTCATCTTCCAGAGGGCGGGTAAGAAGAGGAGGAAGCGGGGGCGGGGGAGTTCTCCTCTGAAACTTTGGGTTTTTTTTGTGTTTTGGGACAGTTACAGGGATGAGAGGGGTTGCTTTTGGATTTCTTTGGGTTTTTTTGGGACCTCTCAGGCGGGAGCCTCGTTTTGAGTGCTTTTTTTGGGACCTCTCAGGCGGGAGCATCGTTTTGGGACCTCCCAGGCGGGAGCACCGTCACGTGGGAGGTTCATGCTCTCCTCCTTCCTTTCCCCTTCTCCCTTTCTTTCCTTCCTCCTCCCTCACCCTCCTCCTCCTCACTCTCTCTCTCTCTCTCTCTCTCCCTCTCTCCCCCCTCTCTCTCTCATCACTTATTTTATATCTCTCTCATTATCTCGTTTCCTCTCTCCCTCTCAATGTCGGAAGCGCAATACTTTTTCACTGTTGGAACGCAGTGCTCTGGATCCATCGAAGCGCAATGCTTCGTCCTCGTCGGGAGCGCAATGTTCCCTTCTCGTCGGAAGCGCAATGTTTCCTCCGCGTCGGAAGCGCAATGCTTCCTCCCCGTGGGAAGCGCAATGTTTCCTCCTCGTCGGAGCAACGCCTTGGATCCGTCGAAGCGCAAGGCTTCGTGCTTGTCGGAAGCGCAATGTTTCCTATTCGTCGGAAGCGCAATGTTTCCTGTGTGTCGGAAGCGCAAAGTTTCCTCTCTGTCGGAAGCGCAATGTTTCCTCCTCGTCAGAAGCGCAATGCTTCATGTTTGGTGGAACGCATTGTTCTGGTTTCACCGAAGCGCAATGCTTCGTCCTCGTCGGAAGCGCAATGTTTCCTCGTCGGAAGCGCAACGTTTCCTCCTTTGTCGGAAGCGCAATGTTTCCTCCTCGTCGGAACGCAATGCCCTGGACCCCTCGAAGCGCAAGGCTTCGTGCTTGTCGGAAGCGCAGTGTTTCCTCCCCCTCCCTTCCATTCCCAGGCATGAAGGTCGGTGCGACGCCCGATTCGGTGAGAGACACATAATTAGCGACATGGAAAGGGATGGGAGGGAGGGGTAGGATGTCAGATGTAGCGCGAGCGCACCTAGCTTGTTTTTTTTTGTTTTCCTCTCTCTCTCTCTCTCCTCTCTCTCTCTCTCTCTCTTTCTCTCTCTCTCTCTCTCTCTCCCTCTCTTTCTCGCTCGCTCCCTCCCTCCCTCCCTCCCTCCCTCCCTCCCTCCCTTCCCCCCCATCCACCCCCATCCCCCTATATCAGTATATCCCTCTCTCTCTCTCCCTCTCTCTCTCTCTCTATTCTCTCTTCTCTTTCTCTCACAATCTCCCTGGCCGTGGCCGCCGAGAAGGGGGAGGCGAGCTGAGTTCTCTCTTGGGGTGGGCGTGTAGGGGGCGCAAGCATGCCCGCAGCAGTCTCTCCGCGGCGTGCAGCCGCCATGGATCGCAGACAGCAGGCTCGTGCGCAGAGATGGGGGCGCGCGCGACGAAACATGCAGTCTTTTTCATCGTCGTCGTCAATCCGACCATTATCGGGAGCCGCCCTTTCCCCTCCTGATGTGCACGCAGCAGATATTGCAGGACCCAGGTAACGCAGTAGTCAGACGCATGCGCGCGCAAACGTGCACTCACAGAGAACTGCAGAAGGAATGCGAGGATGAAATAAGAAGACGAGTAATGATAATGCTGTAACCATGATGATGACGATGAGTACGAACATGTCTCGGGCAAACCACCGCGGCTGGTCGCAAACTTGTTCTTCATGTCCGGTCAAGTAAAAAGAAGGAGGGAGGAGGAGGAGGAGGAGGAAGAGGAGGAGGAGGAAGCGACAGAGGTCTTCTAAGAAGGGCACAAGGGCTTCTGAGAAGCCCCGCCCTTCTGAGAAGGCCTGCCCTCTCGACTCCCCCCCGCGGCGCGCCGCAGAAAGGAGGGCGCAACGACATCTCCTGTCGATCCGCGCTTGAGCGCCCACGATGGGCCCCAGATTTCCTTGGGAGACTCTGGATTCACCTCGACTCGTCTGGACGTGCCTCGACATATCTGGATCTGCCTGGCCTGATCCCATCAGGTCGATTGCAGAAAAGTCGTTGAACCTCCTCAGGGTGGGTAGGTTCGGGAAATGGGCTCGGATCGGAACGCACGTCGGATCGGCACGCACCGCAACGATGGCGCTTCTGGGCTCCGGCGCGTGTGCCCGCTTTTTCCAGAGACAAGGGGACCCTCAAAACGGGCAAGCGCCAAGAGGGCCCAAGAGGCAGGCCCCCAAGACGGTCCAGGAGGGCCCCGACTCGCCCAGAGGCCGCCCGGCCGCCCCAGACGGCCCAAGAGGACCCCAAGACGCTCCGAGAGGGCTCCGTCCCCCAAATCAGGGCCCCAGGAGGCGACAATCACCGCTTGTTCGTTGGCCGTTTTTGCAGATTCTGGCGGCCTCGCCTCCTCTCGGGAGCGGCGAAGAGGGGGGCGTCCAAGAGGGGGGGGTGCAAATCATGACCAGCGGCATGTGCGCGGCCCAGCGGGGGGGCCAGGGACGTAATGAAACAAGAAGAGGCGCCATGAAAACTGGGGAAATATCATGGCCCCCGCCATGATATCCCCCCCCCCCCCCTAGTCATCACCCCCCTCTTTGCCGCCCCCGATCCCCTCGGGCCCCCGACGCCCTCCCGCACGGCCCCCGGAGAGCGGCCCCAAGGGCCCGAGCACGTCCGCGCCCACGGCCCGTCGAGGCCCCCGCCGAGCGATGCCCCGCGGCGGTGGCCGCGGGCTTGAGCAGGGGCCGACCGTCCCAGCATTCCCTACAGGCCTACCACGACGTGCTCTTATCGGGTCGGGCGAAAGGGGGGGATAGCAGATGGGGGGTTTGAGAATCAGCTCACGTGGCTGAGTTTCCCGGCGCCTCCCGGCGCCGGGAGGCGGCCATGTATCGAGGGATGGGCTCGTGGGTCGGGCCGAAACCAGCTGCATGCAGCAGATGTCGTAAATCCCCCTTTCCCAATCCCCCCTTTCGACCAGCCCGATATAGGCCTACCACGACGCGTTCTTAGAACCCCCAAAATTGTTCGAAGAACAAAGACAAGGTCCTTAGAGCATAGCCCCGACGTGTCAAGACAAGACAGAACCCAGCCAGAACATGTTCGAAGAGCATCTCGTGCAGACCACGAAAAGGTGTTTCGAACCTCATCCTTGGTGGGCCTACAGGCGAGCCAGGCCGCTCCGCCACCGCTTGCGAGCGCAGGCCGGGCCGACCCGCTGCTCCCAAATTCCACACCGGCCGGGGCCGAAGGAGGGCGCCCCCCCGACGGCCCCGCCGCGGCCGTCGGGCGGCCGCGCCTCCCGGGAATGGCAGGCGGGGGCGCACTGGGAGGGGGCCGACGCGAGGGGGCACGAGGCCCTGCCGAGGGCCACGCTGCCGGAGGGGTGCAGGTGCAGCAGGCATGGGTGGCGGCGCGCCCAAGGGGAGGGGGGAGGGGGGGGGCTTCTGAGAAGCAGGCTGCTTCTGAGAGGGCGCCGGCCTTACATCTGTAGATAAGGCCCGCGCCTTCTAAGAAGCAGGGGTGCTTCTAAGGAGCCCTCCCCCCTCCCCCCACCCCCCTCTGCGCGTGGCTGACATGGGTCGCGAAGCGCAGGACACACAGGGTAGCCTTGCTCTGGCAGGGTCGGCCTGCGCGTGGCTGACATGGGTCGCGAAGCGCAGGACACACAGGGTAGCCTTGCTCTGGCAGGGTCGGCCTGCTCATCAGCCACGACCGTATCGGGGGAGACGCGAGACGCGGGCTCGGGGGACCCGGGCTGGCCTGACGGGGCCATCTCGGAAACGACGAGACCCCATCCGAAATTAGACGCGAACTTCCGCTGCAGACATCCCGCGAAAACTGGGCCGTCGAAAACCGGGACGCGCTCCTCAGAAACGTCGGCAAACCCGAGTCCTGGCGCACTGCCAGTCTTACCTTCCCCCCGAAGTTGGTAGATTCCGAGCAAATGGGGTCGGAGTCCCCCTCCGATGGGTTCTCGGTGGCGGTGGTCCTGAGCAGCTCGGGACGCGCCGCCGCTGCCAGGACGCCGCGAGAGGCCCCGCCGCCCGGGCGCGCGCCCGCCAACCCCCTGCGGCGGCCGGGCTCCTCCTTCTCGGTGCACCTGCCCCGGCTGGCGGAGATGACCTGGCGCCCCATCGGCCAACGGGGGGGCGGCAGCGGCGGCCCGGGCGCACAGGCCGCCGAAGCCCCCTGGAGGAGCACCCTGGCATCCCGCGCCGCGAGTAGCATACAACGGCGTGGGGCCGTCGGCAATCTGAGGCCTCCAGGGGCCGGGCATGGATTATAACCAGGCTCGGCACACACACACACACACACAGCTCGGCCAAGTTGGGAAAAAAGTGCGCAGCCAACGTGAAATGCCACCTCCAAAATCGCGAGCGGTGCCCCGATGGTGACGGCCTGGTCCCCCTCAAGGGGCCCAGACCTCTGGGATGTCCGAGCCGAGGAGGGACAGGAAGCCCCGGATGCCGCCGAGTGACTCCTCTGACGAGGCTGCCCTCCAGATGACGAAGGGGGGACTCCGAGGAGGCGCCTAAAGCTCCAGAGGCTCCAGATATCGACGACGGGTTCCAGGCAACGTTAAGTCGGGCGCGTTCCCCTACAGGGGGATTTTCGACGAAAGATAAACAATACCCAAAAAATACCCCCAAAAGGTCAAACATAGTCAAAACATCGTCCCTAGACTATTTTTGTGATCATATTCGATTCTTTTTGGTGCATTTGCTGTTTTTCGTAGAAAAACCCCTGTAGGGGGACAGGCCCGACTTAAAGGTAACGACGAGGGTCTCCGAGGAAGGAGAGCACCGGGCCAGAAACGCGGCACCCGTAGGGGCGCGAGTCGGCCAGACTAGCTACGCGAGCACGCAGGACTGTGAAGCCCGTGTCGTGCCTCCTCTCCACTCGGCCCCTTCCCAAGCACAAGGAGAAAGAGGAGCAGGAGAAGGAGGAAAAGGGATAATATGACGAATGCGGAAGTAAGTGGAGGAGGACGGGGAGATCGCTGGCATAGGGGAATGCGTTCTAAGCGGCATTGCTCGGCTGCTTGGCATTAGTCGGCGTTCATTGCACTGCGCCGCATTGCTTGGTGATGCGTGGCATGGGTTGGCATTCCCAAGCATTGCTTGGCAATGCGTTGTTTGGTATGTCAAAATGAAGGGGCTGAACCGAACGGTCATTCACTGTCCCTGGGTGCGTGGCTGAAATGGAATTCCGCGAGCGGATTATTGTTGTTGCTTGTTGCTTGTTGTTTACTGTTTGATGTTGTCGTCGTCCCACCCGCGGCCCGCCCCGCGACCCACCCCGCGACCCACCCCGCGACCCACCCGCGACCCACCCGCGACCCCACCCGCGACCCACCCGCAATCCACCCCGCGACCCACCCGCGACCCACCCGCGACCCACCCGCGACCCACCCGCGACCCACCCCGCGACCCACCCAACATTTTTGGCGCCTGCGGCGGGTTTCTTCTGCATGCGCTCCAGGTGGAGAACCTGCGACCCCCCCGCGACCCAAACCGTGCCCGCGACCCACCCGCCGCCAACCGCGACCCACGCGCGACCCGCCCAAAAAAATCGGCGCCTGCGGCGGGGTTCTTTTGCATTCGTTCCAGGTGGAGAACCTGCGACCCACCCGCGACCCAAACCGCGTTCACTGTGCAAATCAAAAAGTTCGGCGCCTGCGGCGGGCTGTTTTTGAATTCCTTCCAGGTGGAGGTGGAGAGCCCGCAACCCTAACTACGTTCACGGAGAAAAAAAAAACCCAAAAAACAAAACGGAAATTCGGCGCCTGCGCCGGGCTTCTTTTGCATTCGTTCC
This sequence comes from Prorocentrum cordatum, assembly GCA_963575745.1. Classification (NCBI taxonomy): domain Eukaryota; class Dinophyceae; order Prorocentrales; family Prorocentraceae; genus Prorocentrum; species Prorocentrum cordatum. Next base: position 200,961 of record CAUYUJ010015815.1, on the reverse strand, counting down.
ACGTGGGGAACCTGCGACCCAAACCGCGTTCAGTGTACGGATTCCTTCCCTGTGGAGGTGGGGAACCCGCGACCCACCCGCGACCCAAACTAAGTTCACTAAACAAGCCAACAATTCGGCGCCTGCGGCGGTTCTTTTTTGCATTCGTTCCGGGTGGCCCACCAACGATCCCCCCCGAACTGAACTTGTCAGAGCACGCAAATCGGCGCCTGCGGCAGGTTTGCTCGCATTGGTTTGGGACCCCGCCCTCGTGCCAATCCCCCGATCCGGCCCACGCTGACTCTACAACAGCACATCGGCGCCTGCGGCGGGGCTGTGTTTGAACACGTTCATTGACAATCCAATTGTCTGCTGCCGCTGAGGGGGGGAAAAGCAGAACGAATAGGAAGAGGAAGACGACGACGACGACGACGACGACGACGACGAAGAGGCCGACGACGAGGGCGAGGTGGAAAAGGAAGGGCGGACGGAGGGGGACGACGAGAAAGGAGGAAGGAGGAGGAGAAGGAGGAGGAGGAGGACGAGGAGGAGGAGGAGGAGGAGGAGGAAAGGGAGGAGGAGGACGACGACGACGGAAAGGAGGAGGGGGAGGATAGGGATGGGGGAGGAAGATGAGGAGGAGGAGGAGAAGAAGGAGGAGGAGGAGGAGCAGGAGGAGGAGGAGGAGGAAAAGGAGGAGGAGAAGGAGGAGGAGGAGGGGGAGAACGAGAACGACGACGATGAGGACGAGAACGCGGACGAGGAGGAGGAGGAACAGGGGGAAGAAGAGGAGGCGGAAAAGGAGGTGGAGGAGGGCGCCATCGACAGGGAAGGTGAGGCCACGAGGTCCGCCGGCTCGACGCCCGCGTCGCCCGCGCCCGCCCCTGTCATTCCATCCGCAAATGCGGGGTGCTACGTATTGGGCAGAGTGAGGGGGCTGAACCGAACGGTCATGCACTGTCCCTGGGTGCGTGGCTGAAGTGGAATTCCGCGATGCGGATTATTGTTGTTGTTGTTGTTGGTGTTAGTTGTTTGTTTGTTAATTGTTGTCGTCGTCCCACCCGCGACCCGCCCCGCGACCCACCCGCGACCCACCCCGCGACCCACCCGCGACCCACCCACGACCCCACCCGAAACCCACCCGCGGCCCACCCCGCGACCCACCCGCGACCCACCCGAAACCCACCCGCGACCCACCCCGCGACCCGCCCGCGACCCACCCCGAGACCCACCCCGCGACCCCCTCGCGACCCACCCCGAGACCCACCCGGCGACCCACCCGCGACCCACCCCGCGACCCACCCGCGACCCACCCGCGACCCACCCGCGACCCACCCGCGACCCACCCGCGACCCACCCCGCGACCGACCCGAATTTTTCGGCGCCTGCGGCGGGCTTCTTTTGCATTCGTTCCAGGTTGAGAACCTGCGACCCACCCACGACCCAAACCGCGCCCGCGACCCACCCGCGACCCACCGCGACCCACCAGCAACCCACCCCGCGACCGCGCCTGCGGCGGGGTTCTTTTGCAACCGTTCCAGGTGGAGAACCTGCAACCCACCCGCGACCCAAACCGCGTTCACTGTACACATCAAAATGTTCGGCGCCTGCGGCGGGCTGTTTTTGAATTCCTTCCAGGTGGAGGTGGAGAGCCCGCAACCCACCCGCGACCCAAACTACGTTCACTGAACAAACCAAAACTTCGGCGCCTGCGGCGAGCTTATTCTGCATTCGTTCTAAGTGGAGAACCTGCGACCCAAACCGCGTTCATGGTGCAAATCAATATGTGCGGCACCTGCGGCGGGCTGTTTTTGAGCTCCTTCCAGGTGGAGGTGGAGAACCCACGACCCACCCGCGACCCAAGCTAAGTTCACTGAACAAACCCAAAATTCGGCGCCTGCGGCGGGGTTCTGTTGCATTCTTTCTGGATGGCCCACCAGCGATCCCCCCCGCGCTGAACTTGTCAGAGCACGCAAATCGGCGCCTGCGGCGGGTTTGCTCGCGTTGGTTTGGGAAAGCGCCCTCGTGCCACTCCCCCGATCCGGCCCACGTTGACTCAGCAACAGCACATCGGCGCCTGCGGCGGGGCTGTGTCTGAACACGTTCATTGGCAATCCAGTTGCCTGCTGCCGCTGAGGAGGGGAGGAGAAGCAGGGCCAGGAGCAGGAGGAAGACGACGACGACGACGACGACGACGACGACGACGACGACGACGACGACGAGTACGAGGACGAAGAGGAGGCCGACGACGAGGGCGAGGTGGAAAAGGAGGGGGGGACGGAGGAGGTCGACGAGAAAGGAGGGAGGAGGAGGAGGGGGAGGAGGAAGACGACGACGGAAAGGAGGAGGGGGGAGGATCGGGATAGGGGAGGAAGAGGAGGAGGACGAGGAGGAGGAGGAGGAAAAGAAGGAAGAGGAGGAGGAGGAGAAGGAGGAGGAGGCGGACGACGACAACGACGGTGAGGACGAGGACGCAGGGAAAGTGAGGGCCACGAGGTCTGCCGGCTCGACGCCCGCGTCGCCCGCGCCCGCCCCCTCACTAATATCCGCAATTGCGGGGTGCTACGTATTGGAATTGTTTTGATCTGTTTTGGAGTGCTTTGCTTCGCATGGTTTGGTATTGCCTGCCCTTGCCTGACATTGCTTCGCAATACGTGGCGCTGCTTTGCGTTACATGGCGTTGCTTGGAATTACTTGGCGTCGCCTTGCATGGCTTGGTGCTGATTTGCTGCTCTTTGCATTGCTTGGCATGAGTTGGCCTTGGCATCGCTTGACACTGCCTGACACTGAGTTGCCAGACTTTGCGGCCTGGACAACGCCTCTTCAGACAGAGAAGAGACTCAAGACCAAGGATCCCGGGGACCCGGGGAACTCGAGGCAAACTGACCATCCAAACCAGAGAAGACACAAGACCCAACGCACCTGCGGAACCTGGGGACCCCTGGAAATGCCGGCCGGCGCAGGCCGAGCACCCCCCACCGGCCGTTCGCAAGCTCAAAGACACACAGAGGAGCCCCCTGGGCAAGCCTACCTGGGGGCCTCTCCCAAGGGCCAGGAGATGGGCTGCTGGGCCCCTGCGGAAAGCTGTGCAAGGTCGCCTGCCTCGAGGGTGTCAATTCACGGGCGCACGCTGACGTGGTGTGGTGGTCCGTGGATCTGGCGCGGGGGCGGCAGATCCACGGATCGGGGGAGGTGCCCCCCGACACGTGAGGCCAGTGCCGCCTCCTCTGGTGACAGCGCGCGCCGATGCTGTATGGAAATAGGCCCGTCGCTGATCCACACCTTCTGATCCATCTCCGCGTCCTCTCGAACTTCCTCCTCTGACCCCAGGGGAGCCCAGAATCGAATCGATAAGTCGGATCGGCGATCGAAATAAGTCGGATCGGCGGAAATCGGCAGCCGAGTCGGGAAAAGCCGAATCGGCGGAACTCGGAAGGCTGGCATGCGTCCAATACAGCATCGGAGCCCGACTCGGAATCCGAAATCGAATCGAATCGGAACAGGAATCCATCGAAGCCGAAATCGAATCGAATCGGAGAAATCGAAACGAGCCCTGTGACCCTCACTCCCTGGAAACCATCCCCTCTCCGCAGCCCCTGCCGGCGGAGTGGCCGCGGCCGCGGGCTCCCGTCAGGGGAAGAGGAGACCCCATCGCCGAGGGCGGCGCTGCCGCGGAGGGGCGGGTGGCGGCGACCACTCCGTCGCGCCCCTTGGAGCTCTGCATCTCGCGCAGCTTGGCCTGCCGACCAGGAGTGCCCGACAGGCCGAGCAGGAGATCGCGACGACAGACTTGACGCACCCCAAACTTGGCTGTCCCGCCACAGTTGCGAACATGCGTAGAAAGCCTTGAAGACGTATGCGTAGTGTACGTCGATTGTCGATGTGACAAACAGCACCTTGTGGTACATACATTCTGTAGTCGATCTCCTACTCGAACAGGGGAGGGAAGCTGTGGGAGGCTTGGCAGCAACTCATAGGAGCCTCCCATACCATCTTGTCGGCTCTTGCAAATCGACGCTAGTCGACACAACATCGACGCTGGTCGACGCTAACGACGTTAAATCGGCACTGTCTCATCGATTCGATGCTAAAGACGGAAGGAACAAGACATACGGGGCTCCCATGATACGCTGCCGAAATAATCGATCATCCACTGAAACAGGGGAGGGAAGCTTGGGGGAGGCAGTCGGACAGGGTGAACGAAGCTCACCACGACAGCCATTTGAGCAACGAAAGAAAAAGCGGGTCTCACGCACGATGGCATCGCGACCCTACGCCGCGGCTTGCGCGGGCTGCCAGCGTGGCACACCGCGTGGAGAAGAGGGCGCTTACGCGCGGCCTTACGCACGCCTGCGCGCGGATGCCCGCGCAGTCGACGCCATCTTCTTCTTCTTCTCTCGTCCATCGGGGGATGGATTCCCCGCCAAAGCGCCCAGAAGATGAACGCACCGCCGCCGCACCTGCCATCTAACCAGCCTCGAACTTATCCCTACCCTAAGATCGGCAAGCCCAAAGCGATGATAATCTTGGGGATGTGCCCTCAGAAACAGAGGGAATTCTTGAGATCGGCATCGAGATCAGCGATGCCAATCATAGAGGTAGGGACATGTTTCAAGCTGGTAACATCCTCTCCACCAGCACACCCTCGATGTGGCGGTGCGGCGGTGATTGGTGATTCCCTCTCCTCTGTGAGGCCCATATACCTCACTGACCTGTCTGATGTTCAAAACCTTGAGCAGGGACCGACCCTCCCGGCATCCCTACTACAGGCCTACCAAGGCATGTTCTTAGAACACAAGGAGCGTTCTGATCACAACAACACCGTTCTTATGGCATCAAGCCGACGTGTTAAGACAAGGCAGTCTCAGACAGAAATGTTCTGAGAACAATTCGCGCCCACCACACTGATCTTAGGACATTCATTGATGGGTCTCTAGGCAATCTCAAAATCCGCGGCCCCAAAGGCCCCGATCGCTTGCCCAGGGGAACGTGTCTGTCCCCGATCCGTTTCTGATTGTCCCAAGGCCCGAAAGCAGGCCTCTGAGGCTCCAGAGGCCGGAATGAAAGAGAAGCGTCTGGATTGGAGCAAAAACAGATCGTCGGTCATCTTGGGACGAGACGAGGAGAAGAGGATCAGACAGACGACATGAGGAAAGGCAGGACAACGAGAAGGTAGCCGTGCAGCCGAAGCGGCAGAAGCGACGCTGGCGAGCGGCCTCAAGCTCCGACAACGTCTTCTCTTTACGACGCTGTTCCCCAAACAGCGCTTGCATCAATGGGTATTCCTTCTGTTATCGAGGATTGCAAGATAATCCCTTAGCAATACGCCCCTTAAGGAAAACTTACAGGGGCGGTCCACCTGCGCACTGCACCGCATTCCGGGTGGATCTGGGCGGGATAACCAAGCGACGTTCCAAACTCAACCGAATTTATCCGGCGAAACGTACGTCGACTAGCGAAACCGACTTGGGGCTGCACTGGTACACTCGAATGCCTATGTCGGGTGAATCAATGCAGATTTCCTGATTCGACTTGTTTGGGTGGGCGTTCTTTCAATGCCCGATGTTACTAGGGAGTTTGATGGGTCCCGCGAGATTTCGCCACGTTACCGCCCGTTGCCGCCAACTTGCCTTTCGTGCGCTAGGTGGGTCCGGCGAGGTTTCGCCAGTTACCGCATCTTTGTCGCCTATAGTTTGCACCATGTTAACTGCACCACATAGCTTACACCACATAGATTGCACCACATAGCTTGCACATTCACGATGGAATAAGTTACTGGTTGGGATCCACGCTGGCTAACCTTTGACTGATGATTTCGAGTGTGAGGGTAGACTGCGATGCAAACCACGGCCCTCAAAATTAGGAGATAAAACACTTACAGAAGCATATACTTTACGAGGTCCGCGCGAATTTCTTGGGTCTGCGCTGAACCCCCTCGATGGCGCACGGAGCGCACAAGGTGCGGCGCCAGAGGGGCGGCGCCAGAGATGCAGACAGGGGAGCCCAATGCAGATCCAAGAAATCCGCGCGGATCTCCGACGGTTCATGTTTATGATGTGTCTTCTTTCTCGACAGATGCCCACAGGAGGCATACAGGAGGGACCAAGAGAGGGCCCAGCCGCGGCAGATCATGGGAACACCTCAGGTGCTTCATATGTGTTCCGCGGCGCAGCTCAGCTCTGGCGCGCTGAGCGGCGCAACCCACGGCGCAAGCCCTGGCTCAGAGTAGGGCCTGGGCGATCCCCCTATACTCCTTCTCCTCCTCATCCGGGGGCGGCTCTTCTACGAAATGGGGGATCTCTCTGGAGACCTCGTTGGAACTGTCTGACCATCGTTTCTCGCGTCCCTGGAGTCTGCGCCAAGAAAGACTCAAGGCAGCTCCGTCTTCAAAGCGGGGCCCTCGCCAACCTGGCAGACCCAGGTGCGCTGGCCCTTCAAGGGGGGCGCCTCTTGCAATGAACAGGGAACGCCTGCAGGGACGCATGAGGGACTCGGGACGAAAAGGTGCACTGCAGCAGCACCGATGCCTCTAGGCTTTAGAAGGCGGGGCTTCTCAGAAACCCTCGCGACTTCTGAGAAGTCTTCTCTTTCTTCGGGGCAGGCTGACAAAACTTCTCAGAAGGCCGGGGGACTTCCGAACCTTCTGAGAAGCCTTCTCCTTCTCAATGACCCTCCTTGCTCGCCGCCGATTTACTGTCCTCCTCGGAACAAGCCTGGATGATGAGCCCACGCCTAGCATGCTAAGCGCGCCGGAGAGTCAGAGGCCGTCGAATCGGAATTATTGGTTCGCCTCCTCCTCGGAGGAGGAGGAGCCGGTCCACGCATCGCGGGGGACCAGGAGGAGCCCCCCAAAATAACTCAAGACAGTGTGGGCCCTACAGCAGATACCAAAATGGGTTGGCCACCTGGCTCCACGAAAGCCTCCGATGGCCTCTGGATCCCACGAAGACCTGAGCACCACTTTGGCCCCAGGCTGGAACACTAAGACGGTTCCTCGATGGCCCTGCGGCCCCGACGGGGGGGAGGGCGAGATGCCAGAACCAAGAACAAAAAGTGGCTGCCGTTTGATTGCTTGAGTTTCCTCTCGCCCTCGCTCCCTCATGTGGGGCCTCAGAAGCAGGCTCCGAAACGACATACCAGAAAGGCTCTAGGATAACCCAATATACCGGTGCTAGGAGAACCAACTAGTTCCATAAACATGAACTTTCGGAGGACCGCGCGGATTTCTCGGATCTGCGCTGGATCCCCCTGGCGCCAATCCGAGAAATCTGAGCGAAATTCCGAAAACTCATGTACTTGCCGTGTGCTTCTTCTTCGACAAATGGCAGAAAAAAGGCTGAAAATCGGATAACGGAAAAATACCGATGCCGGAATAACAAGACGGACCCGAGCTGCTCCCTGCATCTACATCACCACGAAGGTTACGAAAAGCGTAGGGTTACCGAATCCAGAGCGGGGTTGGGCGGCCAGAACACACGCGCTAAATCAATCCAAGTGCCACTCTTGTAAATTAGCTGCTTCGGCCCACTCGCGCGCGTGTGTCTGGGTAGACCCAACCCTGATCTTCCAGGAAGTCAGAATGGTAACACAAGACTTCGACATCTACATTCCAGACGAAGTGTTATTATGTCGGCATGGGCCTGAAATTCTGGAGGGCTAACTCTAGCACTCTAGAAGGTCATGGAAACCGGTGTGGTAGAAAAACCACGTGTTCGGGCCATCGCTCGGGCCAGCGGCCGATCAGGACGATCCGGGTATCAACCGACGGTAGCACATTAAGTCCACTCGGAAATGAACGAAACTCAAATAACAGGGTGTTATATCCACTGAAACAGATACGCAATTTCGTAACCTGACCCAAGGGCCCCGGAACATCAAATGACGTCGGAACGACAATGCATCAAACATTTGTGAAACGACGACGCATTGTAAACATCTGCGTAGGGACGCGTACACGCGCAAACTCAACAAAACGGGTTTTACATTAAAGGCGGACAAAAGTTAGCACACCTATCCTGGAACGGGAAGTCGCCGATGTTCTATATGAGATCTAAATTCTGAGTTCAGAACTCGAACTACAACGACCAGCACCTAACTATAATAGAAAACTCACGCCGAACACCGCCAGGTCCCGCGCACAAGCCTGTAGACATGAATGTGAAAACCACCGCCGGTCACGATATCGACAAGATCAATCCTCGATTCGACCAGCTGATCCAGGCGAGCGGCCGCTCTCGCCTGGTTGCCGTTACGCGCCGGGGCGGCAACTGGCCCGTGAAGGCGAGCCTCTCGGGCGCTCAGCGCGCGCCTGCTGTCAGGAATGCGCCGCGGGCGTAGTCGGGCAAAGGCTGGGTCCTCGGCGTCGCCAGGTCGATGTTGCACCTCGTCGGGGCCTGGCAGCAAACGTCATGGGTAATTTGCTTCTTCTTGCTCTTGGGCTACGAATACTTTTTCTAAGGCTGCGCGATCTCCTCTGAGCTGCGATGCGTCGGCGCAGCGGCCATCTCCATCGCCCCGCTCATCTAGGTCTACCACTGGCCTAGTTTGAAGCCGCCAGCGAACGAAATCACGGTCAGGGCCACCGCCAGAGAGGAAGTAATCGCAGCCCTCGTGGCTGACGTAACACTAGTAATCGCGCCTCGCTAGCTGCGCGCAGGCAACGTCGCTAGGCGTCGGCATCACACTGTTGATTCCTGCCGCGATCGATGCTGCCCCTGCCGCGAGTGTAGCTGCCAGTCGTCGTCCACTAGTTCAACTGGACCGACCGCCTCGCGGTTTCGCCTACGGGCTCGCCTCGGAGCCCTCCTGCAGCTCGTCGCCAGCCTGCTCTGGCACATCGACCATCGCCCGACGGCCAGAAAGCGCGGTCAGCCGATCCGCCATCTGCTGTCGGGTATCCACCCACCTCCACACTGCGTCGATCTCTGCCATGTGGCCGTTCACGATCTGGACCTCAATCGCCGCGAGCTTCTCTGAGATGCCCAGGCCGTCGGTGACCAACCTCAGAACGTCGCGGAAGCACTTTTCGTCCACGGCGGCTCGCCAAGATAAATGGATTGCCCCGCCATGTTTTTCGACATGTAGACCTTCGCCCGCACCAGGGCGCCCACGCCGAGCGCGGCGGCCTGCGCGTTCGCAGGCAGCGGTGTCCTGCAAAGCAGCTGCAGCTTTTCGAAGCCCACTCCGCGGCCGCGATTGGCGTCGGTTCGCCTGCTTTGAGCTCCTCGGCGGGCCCCGCGAATATCTGGTAGCCACCCTGTGGGCCCCCGTCGTGCCGGATGGCACCGCTCGCGCCCGAATGGCCACCCGCGCGCAAGTCGATCCACGACTTGTCGAAACCGAAGAAGAGCCACGTCGGCGTTGGCCTCCAGGACCCTCGTATTATTGTTGGCATCGGGCAAGTCCTGGACGGTGCGTCACCCGTGGCTGCAGCGCCGAAGGACGCTGCGGCGGCAACTATGATCACGCCTATAGACGCGGGCCGCTGCAGATGTCCGTTGAACGCCCTGAAAATAAGCAACTCCTGCGGCGCCAACGCACCAGCAAAATCCGCCCTCCGATGCTTCTCCGCGACGGTTGGCTTCGCAGCGCGCAGGTTCTTCTCGAACCTGACTTTCACCGCGCGGGTTCTCATGGGGCTGATTTACTTCGCCTCCTGCGAAGATCAGACTCGGCCCGAACGTCCCCTTGCCGAACTGCAACTTCTCGGCGAGCGCACCCCGCCGCAACTTCGCGCAGAGGTCTTCCTCGCAATTCCCTCGCCACAACCGGAAAAATCGCCCGCGTACTCGCCGATCAGGCCAGCCATCGCGTGAGTCTGGCCCTCGGAACTGCGCGCGTCGAGCGGGTCGCCCAAGTGATTCTTAAGCCCGATCTCCTTCGCGACATCATCGGGGCGATAGCGCCAGAACTTGGGCGACCGAGGGCCCGCGTACCGCGGATTGATCGTCTTCAGCAGCTGACGAGGCTGCAGACCAATCTGGAGCGTCACCACGTCGCGCATCTCCTGGGCCAGGCTGGCGCACAACTTCAAGCCGCGCGTGCCTGCGTCTGCCGCCTGTAAGACTTCGAATTTCACGCCCGCGGTGAACAACCTCTACTCCCTCAGAGACGCCCGCGCCATGACTGTGTGTTGGTCGAGCCCTGCAGTGGGCCGTCGCCACCTTGTCAGCACGTCGCGGTGCTTGAAGCACAGGCACGGCGCAAGCGCGTTGGCCATCATCTGCCCATTCTTCATCTTCTACTTCAGCCAGAAGCATGCTGGATCAACGTCCTCCTCGTCTCTGGGCTCCCAACCATAATTCCGGTTGAAGATCTAGAAGGCCTCCAACTTGGCCTCGTAGAGCTGGAGCTTCTCGTCGGGGGCAAGCTGGCCTTCGACTACAGCGGGGGGCTACATATTGAACGCCAGCATGTATGTGGTCTCCGCTGACTCACCCAGCAGCAGCATCTTGTCGTCCACCTCCACGCTGATCATGGCCTGCTCGTTTTGCGGGGCGAGATCCGCCGCTTGTCGGGCAATCCCTCGGCTCCGTATGTATCGGGCAGGGCCGCATCCCTTCTGGTCCAGCTGACGCCGTCCTCGCATGGACTCCGGGCCCGGGTGGCTCCCGGTGGTGGGATCGCCGCGCGGGTGCGGGGGTGCCATCCCGCCAACATGCCAGTGACTTCCATGCCGATTGCCTTCGGTCTCCGTACCTACTGCTGGTGAGAAGCCAGCATCACCAGCGAATTTACTAATAACTGATTTGTGTGGGCTGGCAGCTCTGCCTGAGTGTCGTACTTGAAATATTCGCCCAATGTCCTGAACAGCGGGGCTAAGGCATCGTCGCTCTCCAGCTGGTCCAACTCGATGTCTTCCATAGCATCCGCGGTGTCGCCTCGTAGCGAATTCATCACTAAGACCGCACCCTCGCTGATGGTTGTCGTGCCGCGCTTCCTGTAGCATCGCTCGAAGACCTGGAGCCTCCTGCGAAACGCTCTGTAACCTTCGGTCCTCAGCAAGTCTTAGCTCGGCGCCGTGTTGCTCAGGCCTGCTCCCCCGTCCCAGGTCGAAATCCCCGGCGCGGCTGGGGGCGGGGCGCGAGAAAGCGTCCTAAACGTGGCGGCGACGGGAAAGCCGGAGTGTGGATCTCGGGCTCCGCTACCAATATCAACCGACGGTAGCGGGTTAATTCTACCCTAGTCCCTAGAATAAACGAAATTCAGATCATCGCGTTTATCACTCCAAAGCGGAAAATACGCAACTCTTGTACATGACTCAATGGCCCCTGAACATCAAACGACGTCGGGACGAGAATACTCCAAACACTTGTGAAAGGATAGTGAATTGCTGACGTCTGTGCTAATAGTTCACCGGGCACCCCCTAAGCGCCCTCGGCGAGGCGCAGCTGCTGGAAGGCATGCCGAGGCGAGAAAAACCTCCAATAACAAACCAGCTTGGCCGAAAACCGCAGAAAACTTCCTCCCGATGCTAGGATGCCAACGGGAAACACGCCACGTGGTGGTGGACGCCGTGGGCGTCGCCGTTGGAGCGGGAAGATCGGGAACGATACGGGGGGACTGATTCACGGGGAGAGGGTTTAAAACATCGAACTGCGATCGGCGATACATCGCCGATGGATCGGCGACAAGCCCCCGATGCCGATCGGAAATAAATGTGCGATTGGGCGTCGATCCTTCCCCCCCTGAGCCCTACCCCCCCTGTCGCTGCCCCTTGGCTTTCGGGTCATACCTCGGCTCCCTGGCGGCGGTCCGGGACGATCCGGGCACCCGGGGGCGCTCTCGGCGAGGCGCAGCTGCCGGAAAGCCTCCCGAGGCTGGAAAACAGCCGAAGGCCGACAAGCACGCGCGAAAACCTGAGACCTCGAACCTCGAGCCGACAACCGCGCCCTCTGGTTTGTGCCGCTTGGGGGTAAGAGGCCACGGCGCCCCCGCGCCCCCAGGATCCAAGGGCCCCAGAGGTGTCCCCGTCATCGCTCGGACGGCCAGTGCCCGTGCATGTTTCGATCTCGGGCGCCCGCTCCTCGATGGTCCTCGCCGAGAAAGAATGCGCGCGTCCGAGCGATGCCAAGTGCACCGATAGCCCGTCATGTCAGCTGGGAGATCCGGCCCGGGGGCGGCCGAAGCACGCCCAGAGGGCGAGGAGGCTGTGCAAGATGCGCCCCCGCTCCCGCCACGGCCTGCCGGAGTCACAGCGTGCTGCAGGAGGGGGGCCCTGAGGTCATGGAGCGAGAAAGCACCAAGGTGCCACGATCCCGCCAGAACCCCCTTGCGCGGGGGCCCGAATCCGCATCGAAGCAGCAACTCGAATCGAATCGAGATGTTGCATCGGATCGGGGTGCCTCGGCGCGGAACCCACCTCGGATGCCATCGGCTGCGCCAAGCCGCACGACCGCGCCCTGGATCGGGGACGCCGTGCGCGACGAACCGACGACAACCGCCCCCACGTCTCGTGCCGTACGGGCGGCCCGCGTACGCTGCGGTGTGAGGTCGCTAATGCCAGCTGGGAGAGAGCGTGCTCTGCCGCTGCTGGCGGAAAACCAGGGGGGAGGAGGGGGAGGAGGAGGGGGAGGAGGAGGAGGAGGAGGAGGAGGAGGAGGAGGAGGAGGAGGAGGAGAACGCCCTGACGTTGCCCCCGAAGGGGGGCGGCGGGCGGCGGGCCGCGGGCGGCGGGCAGGCGGCGGCGCGCCCGCTGGATGCAGGCCGTGATGCTCCTGCGCGGCAGACGGCTCCGCGCGGGGAGACGCATCTGCGCGCCCCGGCCTCCCGAGGGGGGGCACGGCAGCTGGTCGCGCCGTGGCGGCACCAGCGCTGGCTCCCGACGCCGCGGAGATCGCTCAGTCTTGGACGGAGGAGGAGGAGAAGGAGGAGGAGGACGGAGGAGGGAAGAGGGAGGAGGGAGGAGGGAGGAGGGAGGAGGGAGGAGGAGGGAGGAGGAGGGAGGAGGAGGAGGACCATCGGCGGCTTCCTCGTGGTCAGATCGTTCCGTATTGGCCGATGCTCGGGTCGGGCGAAAAAGGGGGGGGATGGCAAAGTGGGGGTTTGAGAATCGGCTCATGTAGCTGATTTTCCCGGCGCATCCGGGCGCCGGAGGCGGCTATGTATCGAGGAATGGGCCCCTCGGTGGGGCCGAAACCAGCTGCACGCAGCAAGTTTCGTACCCCCCCGTTTCCCAATCCCCCCCTTTCGTCCTGCCCGATATAGGCCTACCACGACGCGTTCTTAGAACCCCCAAACATGTTCGAAGAACAAAAACAAGGTCCTTAGAGCATAGCCCCGACGTGTCAAAACAAGACAGAACCCAGCCAGAACATGTTCGAAGAGCATCTCGTGCAGACCACGAAAGGTGCTTCGAACCTTTCCCCATCCCCCCCTTTCGTCCGGCCCGAGACTCTGGGCCACCTGCGGCGCTCCACCACGACTGCCCGCGGCGGGGTCGCCGCCGCGCCGGCACGACGCGACCCCGCCGCGGGCGGAGGGGCACCTCTTGGCTCCCCCCGCGGCCCCGTAGGAACATCCACCGAACGCGTTGCTCACGAAGACGGCATTCACAGCTGCATTGGGTCTTTCGCCAGGCTAATGTTTTTGAGGCCCGAAAGGGGGTCCCCACTTTTGGTACGGTGGATGTGGCGTGGCTCGGGGACGGGGTTAGGGGGGAGACACAAGAATGCAACACAACACAACATGTAGCAAGTCTGCCATATTGGGAGACATCGCAAATGTCAAGTCCTTTGGTAGACGTGATACGTTGCATCATCGCCTCCGCAGGCCTGCCTCCGCCAACGCGTCACTTCTGGACGTGGATTCCCCTCGTGACCCCCCCCCGTCTGGGTTCCAAACACATGCCACGAGTATGGGACCTCTATGATACCGGCCCCTGAGACTTCTTGCGGGTCCAGAAGGGCCTCCAAATGGCTCAACATAGCCTCTGGACTGTCCAAGAGGGACCCACACGGGCTCTTAAGGCTCCCCAGAGGGCCCAAGAGTGTTCCAAGGGGGCCCCCAAGAGCACCTCCAGATGCCCCAAATATGAATTTCTATGTGTTTGAACGAGTTTCGCGCTCTCGCCTTCTCCGACTCAGGGGGTCCAGTGACGGCCCAAGCAGCCTCCAAGATAGTCCAAAGACGCCCTCAGAGGCCCCCAAGAGGGCCCCAAGACGGGCCTAGAGGGCCCCAAGATGGTCCAAAGATGCCCCCAAGACGGTTCAAGAGGCCTCCAAGACGGCCCAAGCGGACCCCAAGAGAGCCCCAAGGCGGCCCCGAGCGGCCCCCAAGACGGCCCCCTTAAGGAGCGAGACGGCGCAAGAGCGCCCCCAGACGGCCGAAGACGCCCCCAAAAGGACTCAACGGGTCCCAAAGATGCCTCCAAGAGGCTCACAAAGGCCTCCAAGAAACTTCCACGAGGCCCCCACACCAGCGTCCCCTGGGCGGACAGAAAGACATGGCAGAACTTCGCGGCAGACGAGCAAGGCAAACCACCCAACACCTAGTCTTTACGTGCTCCAGACGTGCACCCCGCGAAGCGAGAGGAGTCATACAACTGTTACGCTCCGCGCGAGGCCTCAAGGATGCTCCTCGTAGAAAAAGGCGGTTCGCCCCGATAGGAAGGCCATGAAGCCAGAGTCGCCGAAGTTAACCGCAGAGGGTCTTTACTAATGCCCCCCCCCTCCCCTAAGCTCTCGGCTGGAAAGAAATATTCGTCCCCTTTCACCCTCGCCCTCCTCATGACTCTCCCTCCTCGCCCTCCTCCTCGCGCTCCCCTCCTCTCCCTACCCCTCGTCCCCCCTCCTCCTCGCTCTTCCCCTCATCGCCCTCCTCCTCGCTCTCCCTCCTCGCCCTGCCCTCCTCGCCAAAAGGGAATCCTGAGATGCCTTGGGAACCCGTGGGATCCCGTAGGAATCCTAGGAATCCCTGGGAGCCCTAAGGGCCCAAGGACATCTAAAGGAATCATCCCTAGGACACCCCGCAGTGGCCGCCGCGGGAGGGGAATCTTCCCAATATTGCTTTCGGCTCCACACCGTATGAACCCCCGCAACAAATCATCAATTCCCATCGCCCTCCTCCTCCTCCTCCTCCTCCTCCTCCTCCTCATCCTCCGCTTCCTCCCCCCACTCCTAGCCCTTTCGATCAGGGTCGGCGGCACCGGCCGTCAGGCCTCTCCAATCATCAATTCCCATCGCGGCTTGGAGGCGGAATTCAGCGGGATTAAGCCAGATTCGGGCAGACTCGACCTGGGTACAACGAGCTCCATGCTGAATCTCACTGAGTCACATCCCGACAGAGGTGACGAGATGGGGCCAAAGTCGGTCGGCACGGTCGAGAGTGGTACGGAGAGAATGGGACAGTGAAGACTGTCAGGAGCTCCTGCCAATCCTGAACAGGACTCGCTCTCGGTGCCGCCGAGGGCGCAGTGGGACAGGGGGAAGGGCAGGGGCTCTGGCGGGAGGGGCCGGGGAGGAAGGGAAGAGGGGATGGTAATGATGATGCTGATGATGCTGATGAAGCCGATGTTGATGATGATGATGTTGATGATGCTGATGATGGTGATGATGCTGATGCTGATGATAGTAATTATGGTGATGCTGATGATGATGCTGATGCGGATGCTGGTGATGGTGATGATACTGCTGATGATACTGATGATGGTGATGATGGTGATGATGTTAATGATGATGATGCTGATGATGATGATGCTAATGATGATGATGATGATGATGATGATGATGATGATGATGATGATGATGATGATGATGATGATGATGATGATGATGATGATGGTACTCATGATGGTGATGATGATTGTGATGGTGATGGTGATAGTTGTGAGGCTGATGATTATGAAGCTGATGATGATGCTGATGCTGATGGTGATGGCGATGCTGTTGATGATGTTGATGATGATGCTGCTGATGATGAACTTAATGGTGGTGCCGATGATGCTGAGAATGGCGGTGATGATGATGCTAACGAATGTGACGATAATAAAGGTACGAATGATACAAATGATGGTGATGACGGTGATGATGATGGTGGCACTGTTGTTGATGATGATGGTGATGCTGATAATAATGACGACAATTTCGGATAAGGATGATGCTGAGGAGGAGGAGGAGGAGGAGGAGAAGGAAGAGGAGGAGGATTGAAGATCGAGGACCGAGGAGAAAGGAGGGAGGGAGATTGGCAGCGAGCGCAAAAGGGGGAGGGGGGGGGACGCGGCCTTCAGAGAAAGCAAATGGGGCGCTTCCGCGAGGGCAGGCGGCATCTCACAAGCCCTGCGGGCCTCGAAGGAGCCTCCTTCGAAACTCCCAGGCCCTTCTAAGAAGGCCCACGCCTTCCGAGAACCACCTCACCCCCATCGCGCCACCCCCTGGTGCGAACCGACATGGGAAGGCGAGGGCTCAGACCTCCAAGGGCCCGAAAAATAGTAACCACACTGACCAGGTGGCCAATGGCGGCCAATGCCCAGCATGACACTGGCCGGACGGAGGGGTGTGAGCAGATGCCTTCTGCGGACGCTTCGAGCCGTGGTGGCTCTGGATGCTCGGCCTCTGGAATGGTCCAGTGGTGAGGCTTCGGGTTGCGCGCAGACAGCCCCCCTCAGGTAGTCTTAAGTCGGGCGTGTCCCCTACAGGGGGATTTTCGACAAAAAAAAATCGCAAAAATGCCCCAAAAATAATCCAAAAATCATCCAAACAATAGTCTGGGGACTAGTTGTTGAATACGTTTTGACCTTCTTGGGGCATTTTTGGGGTATTTTGCATTCTTCGTCGAAAATCCCCCTGTAGGGGGACAGGCCCGACATAAAGGTAGTCCTGGCTGGCCCCAACAGGCCCTCTGAGTGGCCCCAGCTGGTCTCAACAGGCCACCCGAGCAGTCTGGGGCGCGGGACGCCCCAGAGGCGGCGCCGGAGGCGGCGCCGGAGGCGGCGCCAGGGTGTCGAGACCACCCTGGAGGAGGAGGAGGAGGAGGAGGAGGAGGAGGAGGAGGAGGAGGAGGAGGAGGAGGAGGAGGAGGAGGAGGAGGAGGAGGAGGAGGAGGAGGAGGAGGAGGAGGAGGAGGAGGAGGAGGAGGAGGAGGAGGAGCGGAGGAGGAGGAGGAGGAGGAGGAGGAGGAGACTCGGGGGGACGGTTGAGGCCCGCCAGGGCTACCTGGGGGGCTGTCTGTGTGCAACCCGAAGCCTTCCCATTCCCTGCCGCCGGACTGCGCTGTATGCGCGCATCCCAATGTACCAGTTCGAGCCAGGGGTGATTCTGCGGCCTCTCGAGGCCAGTCTCTGTGGGGCCCCAAGACTGTGCACAAACCTACAGGCTCGGGATTAAACGCCGGTCCCAGGGAGAGGACCAATCCGAGTGGAATGGGCAGTGCCAAGACGCCCTGCCAGACGTCGGCGTGGAGAAAATCTGGCCCCACATCGAGCCGCATCGCCGATGCACTGGCGATGCGGCGCGATCCTCCGACCACATCTGTTTGGCCCCATTTGAGCAACGAACACAAGCGGGTCTTACGCACGATGGTATCACGAACGTATGCGGTGGCTCGATTGCGCGGGCTCCAGCGCAGCACACCGCATCGGCAACGAGGGCGCTCACGCGCCAACTTGCCCGGGAGGCTTGCGCGCAAGTGCCGGTGAAGACGACCTCGCTTCCCTGCGCCGCTCGTCCGAGAGGCGGAGGAGGAGCAGGAGCAGGAGCAGGAGCAGGAGCAGGAGCAGGAGGAGGAGGAGGAGGAGGAGGAGGAGGAGGAGGAGGAGGAGGGAGGGAGGAGGAGGAGGAGGAGGAGGAGGAGGAGGAGGAGGAGGAGGAGGAGGAGGAGTAGGAGGAGGAGGAGGAGGGAGGAGGAGGAGGAGGAGGAGGAGGAGGCCTGGACCAAGGCATCGGCGCTTCGGGCACCTCTGGCTCTCCTGGCCGTCCAGGGGCTTCCCGTGGCCGCCGCGGGGGCCTCTGCAGAGACCTCCGCGGGGAGGCCTGCATGCTCTTCGGCCCAAGATCGTCTGAGAGGGATGCAGCGCAGAGAGGAGGAGGAGGAGGAGGAGGAGGAGGAGGAGGAGGAGGAGGAGGAGGAGGAGGAGGAGGAGGAGTAGGAGGAGGAGGAGGAGGAGGAGGAGGAGTAGGAGTAGGAGTAGGAGGAGGAGGAGGAGGAGGAGGAGGAGGAGGAGGAGGAGGAGTAGGAGAAGGAGGAGGAGGAGGAGGAGGGAGAGAGAGAGAGAGAGAGGGAGGCCACGGTCCTGAAGGTGGAATCCGTCGGCAGGGTGCTCTCCCTCTCCTGCGGTCGCGGGCACCGGGAGTGGCAGGGCGAGGCGCTGAGACTGCGCGACTGTGGAGCTGATTCGAGGTCAGGCCTTGCTCGTCACAGCGGGCGCAGCAGAACAACCGGTCCGCTGCCTCGGAGTGGCGCAATCGTCTCTCCTGGGTCCTGCGAAGCTGAGACGCTTACCCATTCGAGTCGTCCTTTAAGAATGGCGGCCAACTCCCCACAACCCACAACGACGAG
The DNA here is from genome assembly GCA_963575745.1 of Prorocentrum cordatum. NCBI lineage: Eukaryota > Dinophyceae > Prorocentrales > Prorocentraceae > Prorocentrum > Prorocentrum cordatum. Next base: position 182,490 of record CAUYUJ010015815.1, on the reverse strand, counting down.
CATGTATTGGGCAAAACCTTGCAGCATCGAACGCGACTACGTTCCGCCGCGTCCGTCTCCTCGTGCTCGTCTTTCTTCTCTTCCTGTTTCACCTCCTCCGCATCCGTCCCCCTTATCCTCCCCCTTCCCGAGGTCAGAACCCTCTGGGGCAGAACATCTTGGGGCGAGGCCACATGGGCTGGCACCCCATGGGGTGGTGGCCCTGTGGGGTAAAACCCTATGGAGTGGGACTCTGACCCTCAATCAAACCGTACCCCTGCAGGTCAGGTTTCTGATAAGCTGGTCAAGGCTGAGAAGGTTGTCGGCAGCCAAATGGTGTCCGACACTAGAGGCCTCCCAAATGAGGTCGGAATAGATGGGGTCGGTCAGCGCACATGATAAGCATGCACGATGAGGCTCGCCATCGCTCGGACGTCCATTCCCTGCTTTTTTTCAGTTTCGTGCGTGGATGTTTCGCCAAATGATCAAGGATGCTCCTCGATGCTCCTCGCCGACGGAAAAATGCACACGTCCGAGCGATGCCAAGGAGGATATAGGGCCCTGGGAGGCCATGCCGACGCTCTGCGAGCGGGGCGCGGCCAGCGAGAGAGGCCAGGCATGGGCCGAAGGCGATGGACGCAGAGGTAACCCTGGAAAATCGCTCGTCCCTACTATGCGTGTTGACCGTAAGCTTAAGTCGGGCCTGTCCCACTACATGGCAATTTTCGACGACAAATAAAGAACATGCCCTCAAAATAATCGAAAGATAGTCCCAAAATAGTCTGGGGAGTATTTGTTTAATATGTTTTGACCTAAGGGGGGCATTTGTGGGGTATCTTTTATTTTTCGTCGAACATCCCCCTGTAGAGGGGGACACGCCCGACTTAACCCTACTATGCGCGTTGACCGTAGGCTTCGACAGCATTCGGTCAACCGTGTGCGGCGCCGCTCGTCGTCGTCGTCGTCGTCGTCGTCGTCGTCGTCGCCGTCGTCGTCGTCGTCGTCGTCGTCGTCGTCGTCGTCGCCGTCGTCGTCGTCGTCGTCGTCGTCGTCGTCGTCGTGGTCGTCGTCGTCGTAGTGCCCTCGGACGCCCGCTGCGTCGCATGCCACGGCCTCGGCCGCCGGGAGCACACGACGCTCCGCTTCTGGCCGCGCGCGCAGCCTGCGCCGCGCGCCCGGCGGGCCGCCGCGGCCTGCACGACGGCCTGCGCACTCCGCTGCGCCCTGCGTCGGGCCCTCGGCCGCCGAAGGCGTACTTTGAAAGGCCAGATCCCCACACGCTCGGCGGGCGCGCTCGATCGGTCAGCAGCAATCCTTACCGCCGCCCTTCTCGAGAGGCTCTGATTTCAGGCTTGCTCTTGCCCACGATTGGGCTGCTCATGCTTGCTCTTGCCCGACGAGAGCATTGCCCTCTCCCCCGTCGCCCCAGAGACACACATCGTGCTCGCTGCCCCTCAGCGAGCCCCAAAGCATACTGGCCTGCCTGGAGCGACCGAGCGGTTCGAAAGCAAATCGGTGAGCGGTTCAAAAGCGAGTCGGTCATGAACTGCTGGAAATGGCCATTTCTCATCAGGGCCACTCGCTGCGGCCTGGGGCCCCCAGACGGCGACGACGGCAACGTCGACGACGACGACGACGAACCAAACTGAAGGGGTCCCAGGACACACAAATGAATACACACAAATAAACAGATTCCCTATATGTTCCAATATTTTCTGGGTTTTTGTCCTCCCCCTCACTTCCCATATTTTCCAATATTTTCCTGGGAGTCGACGATTAATTGTGTCTGTGTGCTTTTTCTCCTCCTGATTCTGGGCGCGACCGGTTCAGGCCAATCCAATCTCGCACCGCCCAGAGACGAGTCCAGGCTGCGGCCGGGAAACGGGCTCAGGATCCGACAAGACGCCGCGAGGAGCCTGGAGTGCGGTCGGACACCGTCGTGGGACACCAGGACGAGGGGCAGAGAGAGGAGGATATGCAGCAGGAGGGAGCTGGGCGCTAAGAGCCCGTACCGTTCTGGAGGCACCGGCGAGAGGTCCACAACTCAGCAACCGAATATCAGGATGCAAAGGCACTCTCGGAGTATGGCACGCACATCGGCGATGGGTCGCGAGGTGCATGGTGCGGGCGACGACCATTGGCCTATGGTTCCCCGGACACCTCTTGCAACTCGCAATCTTAGAAACCAAAAACGAAATATCAGGAAGCCAAAGAATACCGGTACTGCTACTCCACGGAGCTGTCCGGGGGTGCGTTCTGACCCGAACTTCGAGGCGAATCAAGCGGTGGCAACGAGGGACCCCCAGAATGCCCACAAAGGCGTAAGCGAGGCACGGGTAGCTGTATCGGTATCAAGAACACTTCCCCAAAAGTTCCTAGGGTGGAGGGCTCAGGGTGAAATCCATATGGGCTCTTGCACTCGAAAATCAATCCGTCTTGTGATTCACCTTTTGCAGATTCGAGCCCCAAGAACCAATCGAAACGGCATTTCAAATTTCACCCTTTGCCCTCCACCCAAAGAACATGCTCGGAAAACATGCACTTTCGCTGGTCCGCGCGGATTCCTTGGATCGGGGCCGGGCCATCCCTGGCGCGCGGAGCGCGCCAGGGTTATGTCGGGCCTGTCCCCCTACAGGGGGATTTTCAAAGGAAAATAAAAAATACCCCAAGCATAATCCAAAAATGCTCCAAAAATACTCTGGGGACTATGTTTTGTATATGTTTTGGCAATTTTGGGGTACTTTTGGTGTATTCCTCAATTTTTCGTCGAAAATCCCCCTGTAGGGGGACACGCCCGACTTAACGCCAGGGGCGGCGCCCGCCCTGCCGGAGGGGGGTCCCGCGCCCAGGCAGGACGTCCGCGCGGGGCTCCGCACACTTACATGCTCTTGCGGCTGCTGCTTCTTCGCCGGAGGGCGGCGAGCCGACCGTGCGAGGCGGAAGCATACAGGGCAGTTTTTTCAATACATAGAGCTCTAAAAATACAGGATGTTTGTTAATACCTAATGGATTTACGAATCAATGTATGCATGAACTCATCGTTGCTTCTAAAACTAAATCCTGCATTTTTAATACATGATCCGCCCGCGGAGCATGTATTGAAAACGGCACTGTGCATACAATACCTGGCCGCCCAGTGGTCAGGGATGCTGACAGGTCGATCTGTGCGAGACTGGCCCGACGAGTCAGGGCTGCGAGGGAGCACTTGCAGGAAGCAGCCGGCGACCCGCCGGGTCCACCACCAGGCCAAGGGCGGCGAGGGCGAGGTGGCCCAGCACGGGCTCGTCCGAGGGCGACAAGCTAGCCGTCGCCGCCGCCGCGCACGCGCGCCCGCACACCTCCAGCTGCACCTCGAACACGGTGTACGGCTCGCCGCCCACCGCCGTCTCGTAGACGACGCGGTCCGAGATCACCGGGGGCGGCGGGGACCCCAGCCGGCCCAGGGCGTGCCCACTCAGCTCGCAGTCAGAGGAGCCCGTGTCCACCAGCGCCCGCACGCGCGCGGCGCGCCCCCCAGGCAGCGTGGAACGGAACGCTACCTCGGCATACGTCAGGCCAGCTCGTCGGGGCTGCCCGCCAGCTGCAGGCAGCTCGCCGGGGTCGACCAGGCGGCGCGCGGCGGGGTCCACCAGCAGACCCAGGGCGGCGAGGGCGGCGTGGCCTATGATCGCGTCGTCGGAGCAGCCCTCCTCTCCCGCGCCGAACATGTGCTCTGGGGCCACGGACACCCTGACGACGCGGGTCCGGCCGTGGACCGTGAGCGCCAGCTCGTAGACGTCGTATGCCTCCTCACCGGACACGGTCTCGTACCGGGCGCGCGAGGCCGTCGTCCCGAGCTGCAGGCCCCTCAGCAGCCCCTCGCGCAGCTCGCAGTCCTCGGAGCCCGTGTCGACCAGCGCCCGCTTTACGGAGACCGACGCGCCGCTGCCGGCGGGCGGCCCGAAGGTGGCCTCCACGTAGGTCAGCGGCGACTCCGTAGCGGACAGCGGCGCCCGCACGGCGCCCACGGCGCCCGAGAAGTTCGAGTATAAGATCGCCCCCAGAGTTGATCTATCCCGACCTTGTTTGTTGCCGAATCTACAAATGATACGTCTGATGCTCGTAGATCTACGAACAGTGTACGTTTTCTTATACATATATATATACATAAATATGTGTCTATATATATATATATATATATATATATATATATATATATAAGCAAGACAATTTTGGGCCCTGACCCTTTGGGAGGGGACCTAAGTAAGGAGGGCCGAAAACAGTCGGCAAAGGGAGCCTTGTTTTCCTGCTGACCTAGCACACCAAACCGCCCAAACTGACTGTCCCGAATGGGGACCAAGTGACCGGAGGGAGGCCACGTCTTCACCGTGCTGTTCTTCGGGTTGGGAGCTCCGTTGCTCTCGATGACACTACATTACCAGCCTGGAGCATTTCCCTATCCCCACGCTGGGCACCTCCTCATCACGATGCCAATCTTAGGGATTCCCTTATTTTTTGAAGGCGAATCCCTAAGATTGTCATCGCCTTTTGGCGTGTCAATCTGAGGGATAGGGATACGTTCGAGGCTGGTAAGTACACCGATTCTGTAAACGATCTCCCACTCGAGAAATCCGCGGCGAGGTCGCCGCCGGCAGGACCGCGCCGGAGCGGCACGGCGCACCGCGGGTGCCGCAGCCAGCGAGGCCCCGGCGCCGCCGCGGTGGCGCCGCGGTCGCAGCAGAGCGGCCTGGGCGGCGGCGCCGCCAACAGGCCGGCGAGGGGCAGCAGCGCCGGGCGTGGGCGCAGCCGCCGCATGGAAGCGGCGAGCACACAAGGCAGAGCCTGCAGGGAGGAGGAGGAGGAGGAGGAGGAGGAGGAGGAGGAGGAGGAGGAGGAGAAGGAGGAGGAGGAGAGGAGGAGGAGGAGGAGGAGGAGGAGGAGGAGGAGGAGGAGGAGGAGGAGGAGGAGGAGGGGGGGGGGGAGGAGGAGGGGGGGAGGAGATCAGGCCCTGGGGACGCTGACCGCATGCCGAGGCATGAGCTTCTGAGCAGGCAGCCAGCCTCAGATCCACAAGCCTGTTTGGCTCAAACCGCCCCGAGACAGGCCACGAGACTCAGGCATAGCGAGCAGGCCCGAGCGGTCTTGCGTGCTCCCTGCGCGCGCCTCGCTGGATGGAGGGGTCCACTACCTGGGGCGACGCCAGGGGACAACACATAGAAGCAGTACTCGGGGGCGCCGCATGGGGGCACCACGCGGGGGCAACACGTGGGGACAGCACGTGGGCGGGCAACACGTGGGCGATACCAGCTGGGACAGTGCAGCGGGCGCGACTTCTATCCTTGGAAATTCGCTACGAGGGCCAGGGCGCCTCTCTGCCAGCGTCCCCTCAACCTTGTTCGCGAATGCGTGGCGACACGCGCAATGTGAATCCAAAGAATTTCACGTCAGCCCCCTTGCGGGTAGCTGGAGCGCTGCCCTCACTACCTCCTGAACATCCTCGTCCCGCTCCGCCTCCTCCGCAGCAGTCACATCCGGCTTCTCATGCCACCTCCTCGTCCTCCTCGCCCTCTTCCTCCTCCTCCTCCTCCACCTCCTCCTCCTCCTCCTCGTCCTCCTCGTCATCCTCCTCAACATCATCACCATCATCACCACCAGCATCATCACCATCACCATCACCATCACTACCATACTAATGATAATAATCAATATCATCAGCAGCAGCATCATGATACTCATCATTATCATCCTCATCCTCATCCTCATCATCATAATCATAATCATCAGCATCAGCATCAGCATCAGCAGCATCATCATCAGCATCAGCAGCAGCAGCAGCATCATCATCATCATCATCATCATCATTATCAGTATCAGCATCATCATCATCAGCATCATCGTCATCATCATCGTCATCAATCCTCATCAGCAGCAGGAGCAGCCATCATCATCATCATCATCATCATCATCATCATCATCCATAATAATAATATTTCGCAACATCACCATCACAAGCACCAGCACAACTACTACCCCCATCAGTAGCATTAGCATGACCATCACCACAGACCCATAATCAAAATCACTACCAATACCATCGCCATCACCAACACGCACCACCTCCACCGTATCATCAGCATCAGCATCAGCATCAGTATCATCATCGTCATCTACAACAGTATGGCCATTACTGCAATAACATCATAGTTACCATCATCATCAACATCAGCATCAACAGCATCATCATCAGCGGCATCATCATTACCATCATCATCGTTATCACCATCGTCAACATCGTCACCGAACTTGTCGTCATCATCACCTTGATCCCCATACGAATCCTCATCCTCATTAGCATCACCATCATCATAATCATCAACAGCATCATCATCAGCATCAACATCATCATCATCATCATCATCATCAACATCATCATCATCATCAACATCAACACCATCATCACCACCACCACCATCATTTATTTCATCATCGCGCTCCTGCTTAGTTCCCGCTCCTCATCGAAACTCTTACTCCATCCCTCCTCACACTCTCTTTATACCCTTCCCGTTACCTTCCTCTCCTCATAACCATTCCCACTGTCCTCCTCCGACCTCTGCCCTCCTCCCCGCCTCCCGCATCCCTCTCCTCAGCAATCTAATCTTCCGCTTCATGCACTCCTGGCCCCTCCTCCCGCCAAATTTGCGTCCTGCTGGTACCCTTCCTCTGCCTTCCTCCCTCATCTCCCTCCTCCCCCTGCCCATCCACCATCCACCTCTTCAACTCTCCACACACACCCGCCTCCCACCTCGTCTCCCATCCTACTCCTCCTTCTCCCCTCAAACAATTGTGACTCAGGGTCCCGCAAGCAGTTTGGCTTATCCCTTGGGCCTAAATCGCACCTCGATGCCTCAATGTGGCGCTTGAGTGGCACCTCGTCTCCAGTGCTAACACATTGTAGATCGGGTTGGCTAAACCGAGGTGCAGTAACATGTGCTCTGCTTACTGCGGTTGTACAGACATAGTATGTGCTTGGGCATTGGTTCAAGGCAACACAGTCTGAATAATTTCATCACACCGCTTCAGTCAATGGCGCTGCGGCTTCATAACGTGTTGCATTCGGTAAGAGCACAGCCTGAAATCTGGCAGCGGATATTTCGCCCTCCCTGGCGGTCGGAGAGCTAGGGGTTCGCCCTTGTGGCTCAACACCATGGGTTGAGAGGCTTTTGCTTCAACGCGTTTCTTCTGTTGTGCATCAATTTGGCCTGGGCTGCTGCGCATATTGGGATTTACTGGTGTGTCTTTTCTCTCGGTGGCAGAGGGCTAGGAGTTGGCACACATTTCGATGCATTTTTTTCGTTGTGCTGCTGCTACACACGAGCCCAGGCCCTGGCCCCGGCTCCAACCCTGGCCGGCACAAGCCCCGGCCCCGGCGGGACACCCCCCTGGTGAGGGGGGGATTCTGCACCCTCCCCGCCCGGTCCCAAATGAGGAGGGGATCCCTCCCCCATGGGGGAGGTTTCCCCTCCAGTTCGAACTGGGAGGTACACTCCCCAGTTCGAGATCGTTCTTTCATCCATGGGGGTATACACGTGCTACCCGGGGGGGGGAAGGGGGTTGGCCGGAGGGGTGTAACGGTAACGGCGGCTGCGTGTACCCCCGAAGGCGCGCCCGCAACACCGGCGCAGCATAGGTGCGCTTACGACAACGCCTGAGTGCACCACAGCGCCTGTGCACCTGACCATCCGCGTGTGCAACAGTGCACACCACAGTAGCTGTGCACTGGACCGTTTTTGTAACCCCATCAAGCCATTAAGGACCCCCCTGGGGCTATCATTAGCACCGCACCGTAATCGAAAAATTCTGGGAGGCGACTTTCGCCGAACGATATGATTGACACCGCGCAAATAGAATGACCATGAATAATTCCCGCGCCCCGGCTCGGGTGGTATCCCAATTGGAAATGGAATAAGAATAAGAGTGAAATACGAGTACTAATAATACTAAGAATAATACAAATAATACGAATAGTAATAATAAGGATAAGGATGAGAGTAACGATAAGAAAACTCATACTGATCATAATCCGAATACCAATAAGAATAATGACAATAAACATGATAAGAATAATAATACTCAGAACAGTAATAATAATCAGAATAGGAATAATAACGATAACGCAAAAAGCTTTTTCTCATTATCTTCACCATCCTTGTCCTATACGATGTGTATTACCACTCCTGTGGAAAAATTGTGTTCTCCCGGCCGTCGTGTGGGGTAGTGCATCCGAGGATATCGCCCCCGCCACGCACGGCGCGTTATCTTAGCACCGCACCCGCACAAACTAATAACGACGGCTTGTCCAAAAAGACAAGAGGTACAATAGGACCAACACTGCCAATACTAATACAAATAAGAATCAGACTAAACATAATAATAAGCATACAAATGAGAGTAATGATCATAATGACAATACAAATCCGAAAACAGACGGGCTCCTCTGCTTCTTTCCTCCCTCCCTCGTTTTTCTCATTTTCTTCATCATCCTTGTCCTAAACGATTATTCTTACCACCCCTAGTGAAACATTGTTGTTTCCCGGCCGTCGTGTGGGGTAGTGCATCCGAGGATATCGCCCCCGCCAGGCACGGCGCGTTGTCTTAGCACCCGCACCGCCAAAATTATTCGCCCCCCATCGTAGGCACGGACGGTTCCTTTTCAAAGCTCGGCTCTCCATTGCGTGGGACTTAATGTTGTTATTGTTGGTGTTGGAGGTGCTGTTGGTGTTTTTGATGGTGATGTTGTTGTTGGTGTTGCTGTAATTGGCCTCGTTGTTCTAGATATAATTCGTATTGCTGGTATCATTTCGTTGTTCGTGTTGGTGCCGTGCCGTAAGGGAGTCTTGAGGAGGAGGAGCAGCAGGAGGATTTGTTCTGTTTAGCTGGGAATAATAAAAACAATAATAATAATAAGAGGAATGAAGGTCTGCTTGTTTCGGCGAGCAGACTCGTCTGCGTTCACATAAAGGTGCGAGGTGCCAAGGTAACGCTTCTGGGGTGCCGGGTGCGTTCGCCGACGCACATCACACCAGCCATGTGCACCACATCGTGGCCGTACACCACAGCGCCTGCGTGCACCAGAACGCTCGTGTGCACCACAGCACAGCGCCTGTCGACGTCACAGCACTTGCGTGAACCACATGACAATCTCATGAAGAAGACGAGGACGACGAGAGAGGGAACGCTACGACGACGATGACGACGACGACAACGACGACGACGACTACAACGACTACGACGACGCCGACGCCGACGACGATGACGATGACAATGCCTGTGCACCTTCGAGAGCCCCCCGGCCTCCTCCTCCTCCTCCTCCTCCCCCTCCTCCCCCTCCTCCTTCTGCTCATGGGCATGCCTAGTCCGATGGAAACTGCAAGGATTCACACATGTGGCCGGCTCCCAAACGTTACCCGGGGGGAGAGGGAACACGTGTTACCCCTGGAGCCTATGAAAGAACAATCTCTCGAATGTGGGGCGGGAGGGATATTTACCCCCCCCCCTTCGAACAAGGTGGGGCATGCCAATAACGAGAGAAAGCGCTCATTCGTATATGCCGAAGGCCGCGAGATAGCGCAAGGCAGCGCAGACAAGCGAAACGCACTGGCGTGGTCCGGCCCAGAGCGCGAAGATCAGTCCGACTGGGGTGATTTGGGAGGTACCGCACGGCCCAAATCAGACCCGTGCCCCCTTCCTGCTTCTGCTCTGCATCTGCCCTGGTGGCACCGCCCACAGAGGTTCGCATGGTGCTCGGCCTTCTCCTGACCCCCCATCTGCAAGGCCAGGCGGTAATGGAACGAGGCGTGGCCCGCCCCAGCAGTCGCTGCGGGGTTTCTAGTCTGCGCTGCGGGCATCCTGGGGGCGGGGGCCTGGCCATCGCTCGGACGTTCATTCTCTGTGTTTTTTTCGGTTTCGTGCGTGTTTTTTTCGCCAAATGATCAAGGATGCTCCTCGATGATCCTCGCCCAAGGAGAACACGTCCGAGCGATGCCAAGGGGCTGGTCCTCTGGAAGCGAAGTGTACTCGTACACGCGGTTCATGGCGATGAGCTGGTACTGCGCCGAGGACCTGCCACGGGCAGGGCGACCCTCCCGCCTTCCCCTGCGGCCCTGCAGACTGGTGCGCCCTCACCGAGCACGCTGGACCCCGACCATGAAACGGCCACCAACCATGCTCGCTGAGAGCCTTGAGACAACAACGAGGGGCAAGCGAGCAACATCCACGCGGCCGCGCGGCGGCGCCGATGTCATGGTCTTCCTCCAGCGTGGCGCAGCGGCATCGATGCCCCAGACGTCGAGTAAACCGAAGGCCCACCCGGCAAACGCCGCACCTCCACTCCACGGAGCCACGGTCTCTGAAGCATGTCACCCAACCTCAGCGGGAAGCAGGACAGCAGCAGCTCAAGCAGGGAGACGGAGGCAGACAGCAGGGAGAAGGAGGAAGGGGCAAGAGCAGCACGGAGAGAGGGAGGGCATCGAGCGAGGGAGGAGGCAGCCGAGCAGGAACGAGGAAAGGCACGGCAGGCAGCGCGCAACAGCCACGCGGCGTCGCCGCCGGCACTTCCTGACCTCATGCAGGCCTGCCCAATTCTTTGGGCTCCGGCGTGACGAGGGGAACGTGCTGCTGCGTTTGTACTCTCCGTCTTCGCCTGATGCTTGGCCTTCCTATCCGACGTCTCCTCCAACACACACTGTCGGAGATCCGCGCGGATCTTTTGGGTCGGCGCTGGACCCCCCTCGCTAGCGCAAGGAGCGTGCGTGCCAGGGGCGGCGCTGGAGGCGCCGCAAGGAGATCAAGCGCACACCCAAGAAGGCCGCGCGGACATCCAACAAATTCGACTGGCCCCCGTATCCGATGCCTCCTCTGGACTCCTGCTCCTGCTCCATGTCGGGGGCCCAAACCGTGTGGTGACGGACCGCAGCATGGTGATCTTGGAATCCCCGTCGACCTCACCGCACGGCCCGTCACCGTGCGGTTTTGGGACCCTGGAGGCCCCAGTCGCCCGAGACGTCCTCGGAGAACGACTCGAACTCCAGAGCCGCGCGGTGACTTCGCACACCGCTTGGGGGCCTCCCATCTCCCAAATCTCGGTGACCCCTCCTCCTCCCGGGTCGGGGGCGAGGACCCCGTGTTGAGGCTGCCCTCCACGCCCACGATGATCCCGAACCTGCGGGCCACCGCGCCCGCGGGAGCGGAAGCGCAGGCGTGGGAGGGGCGCCAGGTGGGCAAGCATAAGCATAGCCCAAGGCTCGAGCCCAGCAATGTCTTCCGCTTTCGTTGGGTATTCGTGCTCCCTCGTTCTGACTTCCTCCCGCGAGGTCCTGGAGGTCGTCAAACCATCGCCCTGGAGGTCCTGGAGGTCGAACAAAAAAATTGTCCTGGAGGTCGTCAAGCCAGCGTTCAGCTCGAGCCCTGGCCAACACATCATAAACTTTCGCAGGCCCGCGCGGATGTCCTGGGTCGGCGCTGGCGCCACACCCCCCCCCCTGGCCGCGCTCCCCGAGGAGGGTCCAGCGCTGATCTCCAAGGCTTCCGCGCTGCCCTCCGAAGGCATATGCGTTCGTGGAGCTGTGCTTTCTTAAAGGGGCCACAGGACACACAAATTAATACACACAAATAAAAGCATTCCCCATAGTTTCCCACGTTTTCTGGGTTTTTGCCTTCCCCCCCACTTCCCATAGTTTCTTATATTTTCCTGGGGATCGTCGATTAATTGTGTCTGTGTTTTTGTCCCTCCTGATTCCTCGAGGGACGGAGATAAGGGAGGGGCGCGCGCGCGAAAAGAGCACACGATCCCAACCCAGATCGCCTTATATGAAGAACTACGCTCTTCTCACATCATCCGGCTTACTGTTCACCATCCACCACTCACAGGATCAGCACACGAAAGGGAGGACGCAGGGTGTGGATGCGCCCGTTGAGACCATCAACCATGGACGGATCGGTGGGGCGAGGCTCTTGTGCCGCCGGGCGGAGTTGCATGGCGTTGATGACCAGGCTGGCGGTCCCGACGTCCGTCGCGCCTGCGAGGCCAGTAAGATGAGAGCAGGCAGACAGGCAGCGTCATCCAATCTCGCCAATACCCCTGGTTGAATGCCATGCTACATGTTGGGCTGCATGCATCCCGCATCCCCCCCAGAATCTTCCACGACGTGACATGGCATGGGGGAAAACGAGGAAAGAACACGAAGAGGAGAGCCAGCGGGAAGGGGAAAACGGGAAGGCGAGAGCAATGCGTAGAGACAGCGAGCGAGAGAGAGAGAGGAAACAACATAAAAAAGAAGGACGACGACGACCGGGTGCATAGTGGCTGGATTCGTACAGGTCCGCCGTGCCACAATTTTTTGACGCGACTGTGCCATCGCGCTGACGGGCACTCAGAGCACCTGGGCCCGCCGCCGCGGGTGCACCTCCCCTGACCTTCCAGGAGGGCTAAAGCACATCCTAGAGGACCTCGACATCTGAACCCTAGTCGAGGGGTGGGTGTAAACAGTCCAGCGGGGTCTATAGGGGAGGGCCATTTTCTAGCACTCTGGCGGGTCAGGGTTCGAGGACCAAAGACGGCAGTAACATAAGTTCTCGGAGGTCTGCGCGAAACTCTTGGATCGGCACTGGACCCCCCCTCCCTGGCGCGCGCAGCGCGCCAGGGGTGGCGCCAGGGGCGCCGAGCGCCGACCTGAAAAATCAAATCCACGCGGACCTCCGAGGAAGTATGTTTATGTAGTGTTTTGTTGTTCTCTCTCTCTCTCTCTAATTCTCTCTCTCTCTCTCTCTCTCTTTCGCGCCCCCCCTTTCGCCGCAGCCCCCTCCCCCCCTTCCCGCTCTCGCTGTCCCCCCTGCCGTTGCCCCTCCCCTGGTGGTCCTCGGGCCACATCACTCGGGCCCCTGGCGGCCGTTCGGGTCGACACGGGCGGACCCCGGAGCGCTGCCGGCGAGGCGCAGATGTCGAAAGCCAACCGGAGGCTGGAGGGCCGCCGAGGCCCAACGAATCCGTCCGACAACTTCGGCCCGAGCCATCCTCCCCCCCCACATCCGCTCTCTCTTCCCTGTTGCCGTCTGCATCCCCACCACTCCTCATCTTCCCCTCCATGCCCCCCGCCGTTCCCCTCTCTGCCCCCCCGCCCCCCTCCTCCCCTCCTCCGACCTCCACGAGCCTCAAATAGACCCCCATTGGCGTCCCTGACTACCGGAACGCGCTTTTCCCCCTCTCCTCCAGGCGTCACCCCCCCCAACCGCTCTGACCTCCCCCCATTCATTCCCCTCCCCCCCTCTCCCTCTCTTCCTCCCTCCCTTCTTCCCTCCCACCTCTCCCTCATGTCCTCCCTCTAGTTGTATGAATTAGTTTCTCGGTCTCTTTCTCGTTTTCTCTCTCCCTCTCTCTCTCTCTCTCTCTCCTTATGTTCGTTAATGTCTCTCTATAGACAGGTATAACTGTGTCTATGTGAAGACACAGTCCTCGACCGGTCTCCTGGCGATGTATTGATATATCTCTATCTCTTTCTATGCATCTCGCTATGTTTATATGGATATGCATGTGCGTGTGCACGCATGCATGCGAGTATGTACGTTTTACACCCATATATATATATATCTATATTTTATGCATATATATACACGTATATGCACACCTGTAGGTATGTGTGTGCGTATGTTTGTATGCATATACAAATATTGCAAATATGTGGGGCGCGGAGGTATGTATGATTTCATGTGTGTAAGTGTGTATAGATATGCCTGTCAACGCATTCTGTATCTGCATATGTGTATGTATATGTATGTGTGTACGCATATGTATGTACGTATACATGCACATGTGTACGTATGTGTATGTAGGTAGGTAGGTAGGTAGGTATGTATATGTATCTATGCATCCATGCATGCAAGTATCTGTGCACGTTTGCGTGAAATCCTGCATGCATGCATGTATGCATCCATGTATGTGTATGCATGCATACATGCATGTAAGCGTGTTTGCATGCATGTGTGTGAATGGGTGCATGTCTGTATGTATGTATGTCTGTGTATTGATGTATATATATGTATGTGTATGTATGTATGTATGTATGTGTGTATGCATGTCCGTCTGTATGTATGTATGTATGTATGTATGGATGTATATATGTATGTGGTTATGTGTGTATGTGTATATGTGTATATATGTATGTATGTGTGGATACATGCATGTATGTATGCATGGGTGTACGTATGTGTGTATGGATGTATGTGCGTCTGTATGTTTGTATGTCTGTGTGTATGAATGTATACATATCAGTGAAGATGTGTGTGCATACTATATAAATATGCATATGCCTATGCAAATTCCCTCGTATCCCTTTCTCTCTGCATTTCGAAATTATTATATCCCTCTCTATCTATCCTCCCCTCGCGTCCCCCTCTCCGTGCCTCGCTCTTCATTTCCCTCCCCCTCCCTCTCTCTCTCTCCATCTCCCTCTCCCTCTCCATCTCCCTCTCTCTTTATCTCTCTCTCTCTCCCTCTCTTTCTTTCTCGCTCTCTCTCGTTCTTTATCCCTCTGCCCCCCTCTCCCCACATCTCTCTTTCTCTCTCTCTCTCTCTCTCTCTCTCGCTCTGACCCGCTCTCCCCCGCTGGACTACTGGCTTCGAACCCCAGCGAGTCCCTGACCACCCCGATGGCCCGCGGGGCCCGAGGACGACCCCCGGCAGACAGAGAACGCGGCGAACCACCTCGGGCCACATCTCCTCGAACCGCCGACGCCTCTCCGGCCGCCGCCCCCGGTCCCCGGCCACGGCGCCGCCAGGCCGCTCCGGGCAGCCTGGAATCCACACGGCCATCAGCGCCAGGCCGGTGACGAAAATGCCCCCGAGGATGAAGAGGCGGTTGCAGATCCACCGGATGCACACGATCCTGCCCGCTCAGCACCGTTTTCTCCGATCCCTATATCTCCACCGGCCCGGCGTGGCCCTGGCCCCACTGGCCGACTTGCCCAACCAGTCCTACGGGGATATATGATCCAGGGTGTTGGGTGCCCACGTCCCCCTCCCCAAGGAGGGTATGGGTCGCAAAGTTCCCACGTCTCCGCCCCCCCCAGATGGTACGGGCTGGGGGCGGCGGCGACGACGGCAACGGCGAAGGCGACGACGACAGCGGCGACGGCGGCGACGACGACGGCGAAGACGACGCGGAAGACGACGACGACAACGACGACGACAGTCACGACGACGGCGACAATGAAGACAACGACGCTGGCGGCGCTGCCTTTGCTACGACTGCGCCGGAGACTCGCACGCAAGCGCGCACGCGCACGCACGCACGCACGCACGCACGCACGCACGCACGCACGCACGCACGCACGCACGCACACACACACACACACACGGACACACACACACAACCACCACGCAGCGCACCATACCACACCCAAGGGGAGGGGGACACGCACGCACGTGCGCAAACCACCACACCACACCACACAGCACACCACCACACCACACCACGCCACACCCACGGGGGGGGGGGGGGGGACACGCACGTACGCACGCACGCACGGGCGCAACCCCCCACACCACCACACCAAGCCACACCCACAGGAGAAAGGGGAGGGGGAGGGGGGGGCACGCATGTACGCACGCACGCACGTGCGCAAACCACCACACCACACCACAGCGCACCACATGGGGGGGGGCACCCATCATTGGAGGGGAGGGGTGCTGGACACCAGGCCATCTGGTGGAAGGGGGGGGGGGGGAGGGCAGACCCTGGACCATATATGCATATTTTTCTTCGGGTTGGCATGTCCCCACCCAGGAGGGTGGTCTGGTGGGGCTGAGATAGCGCCTGGCCCAGCGGGAATGGGCATAGGTTAGAGACGATGCTGACCCGCGCGGCGCAGGGAGGCCACTCGACTGGGCGTGTCGCTCGGCCCCAGCCTCCACATGCAGCCCTCCGACGCTGCGATCCTTGCGCGCAATTCCGTAGCTGTTCCACGAAGTCCGACGCCGTGTGTTTTTGTCTTCGACAGACTCGCCATCGCTCGGACGCCCATTCCCTGTGTTTTTTTGTTCGGCTTCGTGCGTGTTTTTTTCGCCAAATGATCAAGGATGCTCCTCGATGGCCCTCGCCGAAGGAAAAATGCACACGTCCGAGCGATGCCAAGCAGAAGACGTGGGCCCCGAGAAGGCTGGGCACCTATACGCGGAGGCCGAGACCGGCCAGCAGCCTCACGCCGTGAATTGTTTGCGGGGCGCGACGGCATCAGTCCGGGGGCAATGGAGCCCGCTGGGCCCATCGACAAAACCAAGACGAGGACCCCCTGGGAGGGAGGGGTCCAGGCTTAAGTCGGGCCTGTCCCCCTACAAGGGGATTATTCTACGAAAAATTAGAAATACCCCAACAATAATCAAAAACTAATCCTTACATAGTCTGGGGACTATTTTTTGAATATTGTTTGACCTTCTTGGGGTATTTGTGGGGTATTTGTTTCATTGTTCGTCGAAAATCCCCCTGTATGGGGGACAGGCCCGACATGACGGTATGCTCGGGCGCACGCCAGCATGGATTACGGATCCGTGGATCAGGGCTCGACCTACACAGTGCCTTCCGTCTTCGTTGTGTATTCGACTTTTCTCTCGTTCTGTTAAGTCGGGCCTGTCCCCCTACAGGGGGATTTTCGACGAAGAATAAAAAGTACCCCCCAAATTATGAAAATACCCACCAAAAAATACCCCCAACATATCTTTTATTTCTCGTCGAAAATCCCTGTAGGGGGGCACGCCCGACTTAATTCGTTCTGTCTTCGTTCCGCCCTTGCTGCAACACGAAGTCAACACGAAAGCGGTCCACGAAAAACCGCGAAAAAACACCTTCTGGGTGGAGCCCCGCCGTGGATCTGGCGCGAGGCCGCCAGATCCGCGCATCGGCGCCCGACTTGGCCACGGGGCTCGCCGAGCCTGTACGGACGCGGGGGCCCGTCGCCACTCCGCGCGCCCGACTCCGTGCCGACGCTTCCTCGTGGCACGGAGCAGCTGCGGCCTCGCCCGCTGGCCTCTGGCACCCCGCACGCCCCTCCCGCTCCCCTCGATTTCTGGCCCCCGCAGCTTCGAGCCCGCTGCCCCGGCAGCCCGAGGCTTCCCAGCTCTGGCCCGAGCAGGGGGGCGGCGTCCGACTCGGACCAGCATTGGAACGCATGAGCGGCGGGGTGCGGCACGAGACACGCGACGCGGCAAGAGCGGGAAACTCACCGCGCAGATGTCTATACCACAGCCACGCAGCCCAGGAGACCGGCGAGGGGCGAGCGTGCACCGCTCAGGCGTGACCTCAGCTCCTGGCGGAGAACTGCGCGGCACTCGGGCGGGAGCATGACGTATACCTCTGTCCCGATGTCGGCGTGAGAGCCACATCGCCGATGCACCGGCGATGCGGCGGGATCCTGCGGCCTCGTCTGCTCCGGAGAAGGCCTAGGGCGGCCAGAGCCAGGCCGCCTCTGGACTGGGCGAGGCCCAGGCGGGCCCGGGCGCCTGCTCGCCGGAGAGGAGACTGCGCTCGACCCCTCCTGCGCGTCGTGCCTCCTGCCTCCTCCTCCTCCTGCTGCTGCTCCACCTCCTCCTTCCCTCGCGCACTCCTCGTCCCGTTCCTCCTTCCCCTGTAGATCCCTACTCGCCGCGATGCTGTGGAGGCATGGTGTCTGGAAGTCGGATCTGAACACACACGCACATACACATCTACTCTCGACGCATACCGTGGAATCGCATATACTTACGCTACAGATGCGCCCCCGCCCCGCAGACTCGTCCTCCCCCCGAAGTCCGAGCTGACCATTATTTCTGAAGGCTGCGGGCTTCTGAACTGATGGGAAGGGGACCCTCTCATGCTGGAGCTGACCAGAGAGGAAGCGGAGGAGACGGCCGACGAGGACGAGCGGACGAGCCACAGCTTGGGAAGCCATGCTTATCCCCGTGGGGGGGGGCACAACGAGGCGAGGATTTACCCATCACCACTACTGCGGCATCGCTCTTCGGGGACCTCGGCAGGCGGTGAACATGGATATGTTTGCCCTGGGTCCCTTCAGTCGGGAGCGGCCAAGAGGGGGGTGTCCAAGAGGGGGGGCTGCAAATCATGACCGGCGGCATGTGCGCGGCCCAGCGGCGGGGCCAGGGACGTAATGAGATAAGAAGAGGCGCCATGAAATCTGGGGAAATATCATGGCCCACGCCATGATATCCACCCCACCCTAGTCATCCCCCCCCTCTTTGCCGCCCCCGCGACTCAGGGGGTGAGGGGGAACGTCCGTGGGGGACCAGCTCAGGGGGGAAGCACCGAGCTGGAACCGGCGATGCATCGCCGACAGAGCGCCGAGGGGCCTCCGATAGCGAGCCCGCACGTTCCTGAGGCGGGGCGGGGCATCGGGCCCCCATCGGCGATGGATGGGCGACTGGGAGTCGATGCGTCCACCCCCGGCCCATCCCCTCCCCTGTCGCTGCCCCCTGGCCTTCGGTCGGGGATCTTCTGACACGGGTCAATCCAGATCCGGGTCAGCAGAAGACCAAAAACTGCAGTGCAGGAAAAAAAACTGCAAGGCAGATCTTCGCAAACCCGGGTCAGCCAATATGCGCGGCCGCCTCGCGGCCACGAGCGGCTCGCTAACCCGGGTCAGCCAGAGGGGGTCTTCGCAGGATTTTGCAGGATCTGGTGCCCTGGCTGACCCCCGTTTGCATTGACCCCCGTCTCAAGGCTCCCGATTCGGGTCATAGCTCAGTTCTCCAGTGGCCCTTCGGGACGATCTGGGCACCCCTGGAACGCCCTCGGCGAGGCGCGGCCGCGGGAGCGGACCCAGAGGCTGGAGAACAATAGAGAAACCACGACAACGTCCGAAACCTCGAGTCCCTGAGCCTGCGTCCGAAAGCAAATGGAGCGGACCCCGAGGCCGTAAAGCCATCAAGAAACTACAACAACGGCCGAAACCTCGAGTCCCTGAGCCTGCGTCCGAAAACCAACCTCGAAACTCGATCCTCGAACCTTCTCCTGGAGACTATCCCCCACTAACGTTGCCGTTAAATTGAGCAGGGACTGACGGTCCTGGCATTCCTATAGGCTACCACGGAATCTCCCTAGACCAAACAAAGGTTTCACAACAAATAACACGGATCTTGTAAAACAACATGTTGTCTCAAACCAAAGACAGAAATTATATAATAGCATTCTGCGCAAACCGCAACATGCTCTTAGAAACTGATTCGTGGGCCTACAGTCTAGACCATTCCGCCATAAACTCGTCGCAAGAAATACAATCTTAAGAATCGTCTAAATTTCTGTGGCCAGGGTTGGGTGTCTTGCTTGGCGGCTGCCAACAGAGAAACTCAGGGAACCCTGTGCCGTTCACTGATGGCTCGCACAGAGCATGTCCTCGTCAAGACACCTTAAGGAACCCTGCCAACCGCGGCAACTTTTCAACCGCTGCAAACCTTCAACCCGGAGACACACCACACAAACCCAGGGCTCCCCAGCAAAACGCAGGGCGCTTCGCTGGCCATCGCTCGGACGTCCATTTCCTGTGCTTTGTTCGGTTTCGTGCGTGGTTTTTTCGCCAAATGATCAAGGATGCTCCTCGATGGTCCTCGCCGAAGGAAAAATGCACACGTCCGAGCGATGCCAAGCGCTGCTCGACCGTGTGGGTATCCGAATCCAGCCGCCGCCTGGCGCCGTGGCCGTGGCCACGCCAGAGGCCACGGGGTCCTGCCCAGGAAGTCCGCGCTGATCATCCGGCGCACCATCAGGCCGAAGGCCAGCTGCCGCGCTTCCTGTCGGCTGAGTCGGAGATTCGGCTACTGAATCCGTCGATTTGCCCCAGAACCTCCTCTCGTCGGATCAACAACGAGTGCGTGATGTCTATCCACGTAAGTTTTGTTATCTACGTGTTACGCGGTGCGATATGTCATGCACTGTATGCTGTGCAGTCGATGCTGTGCAGTATATGCAGTTCAATAGATGTTGTGCAAGCTACGTGGTGCAGTCTAAGTGATGCAATATGTGTGTTGCTACCTATGGTGTGCAATTTATGTGATGCAATCTACATGGTGCAATGCACGTGGTGCAACATATGTGGTGCAGTCTATGTTGTGCAATACATATGGTGCAATATACGCGGTTCAATTTATGTTGTGCAATCTGTATAGCAATCTAAATGGTGCAACCGATGTGGTGCAATATGATTTGTGCACTCTAAGGGGTACAATCAGTGCTATGCGATCTGTAATGCGATATGTTGCGCACTCAGTGTGGCGCCGCAGGCGGGATTGTGCTGTGCAATCTACATGGTGCAATCCAGCGGCGGCGACGGGCGGCGACGGGGCGGCGACGAGGATGCGACGGCGGCCACATAACCGCGAGACCGAAGACACGGCCCAGACGAGGTGCGGTGACGAGGCGGCGACGGGGCGGCGACGGAAGCCACACAGCCGCCAGACCGAAGGCACGGCCCAGTTCCTGAGAACAGAAACAAAAAGGCCCCCGAAGTGCACGCATCGTCCGGGGGAAATGTTAGCAGATCGAAGAAAATGATAAGTACGTTAAGAAGAATTGTTTTCGCATATCGAAATAATGATAAATGAAAAGTATTGTAATGATAAAAGGTTAGTGGATCGAATGAAAATGATAGTAGACGAACTATTTTTCGTAGACTTGAAGACAAGACGACGTCTGGTTTGGATCAGTGCTGCAGTCGACCTCCTACTCGACGCGTGGGGGGGGGGCGGGCCGCCACCGCGCCGCGCGGCCGCCGAGCCGTCATCGCACGGGTGCCTGGGCTGTCCCACGGCGCCGCCATCGGCACCGCTCGGGCATCAGTCGCAACAAAACATTTGGGGATGGACAGACCCCCCTTTCGTAAAACGTGGCTTAGTGAAAACGACCTGAGGCCCAAACCTGGCGGGCGCAAGCCTGGAAAAGAACGGCCACGGCGCCCTCTCGAGAACCGAAAACGGAGAATTCACTAATCGACGTGTCACTGTTGGGAGGTCTGTCCACCCCCGAGACATGCGGCATCGCGAAAAAGCGCGACCAGCGCTTTGGACCCCATCTTGCTGCGTCTCGTTCCGAGCCGGATCGATCTGCGATGGTCCCTGGGGCCCGGAACCGGGCGAACACGCCCGTTTGTGAACCAAATTGCGGCGCCAGGATTTCTGGGGAGGGGGGCATCGGCATCGACATGCCCTCCCTCCTCAACGAGCAACTCAACAGGCCTCTGACCCACAACCCAGGCACGTTGGCAGGTTGGGACGTAAGCCACTAGATCCGCCGCCACATGTGGCTTGCCACAGGGGTGCACGGCGTGCTGAATGTTTGCTGTTGCTGGTTAGGGTTTCTTTTAGAACTCCCAACGGCGCTTAGGCCCAGCCCGCTGGCCACCCGGAAATCCCGGGAAAATGTAGAGTCTGCATGCTTCCGCTCCGGAATGGCCGAAAGATGGCCACCAAGGCTAAGATCGAAGAAAACCCACGATTCCGGCCGATCACCTCCAAGACTGTTCGAATATCTGAGCAGGGACCGACCGTCCCGGCATTCCTATAGGCCTACGACGACATGTTATTCGAACCCCAAAATGTTCTCATAACAAAAGCAATGTTCTTAGAACCTACACCCGATGTGCTAAAACAACTCAGTCCCAACCAGAAATGTTCTAAGCACAGTTCGCGCGAAGCACAAAGGGTTCTTAGAACATGCCTTGCTGGGCATGTAGGCGAGCCAGAACGCTTTGCCACTGCTTGAGAGATGCCTCCGAGACCGCCCCAAGAAGCGCCCAAGAGGCGCTTAAGACGACGCAAGAGGCATCCAAGAACTCCTCCGGGAACGCCCGAAGAAGCCAAAATCACTGTTTTTCTTCCGCAGGTGTCTGGAGAATTTTGGCATTTGCTTCAAAACGGCCTTCCGACGGTCCAAGAGGCCCCCAATATTGCCCAAAGATCGCCCAAGAGGCCTCCAAGATGGCCCCAGGACGACCCAAGCGACTCCCAAGACGGCTCCCAAAGGGCCCCAAGACTGCCGAGGATGTCTCCAAGACGCCCACGATGGCCTTCAAGACGACCCTGAAGCGCCCAAAGAATGCCTTAGGACGGCCCGGAGAGGCTCCCAAGACGGCTTCTGACGGTGTCATACCAGGAACGCCGTATGATGGCCAAAGAGGCCCTCAAGAAGGCTCCAAGGGCCCCCGAGGGACCCAAGAAGGCCCCCAAGAGGCCTCCAAGAGGCCCCCAGGAAGCTCCCAGGAGGCTCGAAGAATGACCCCAAAGCTCCCAAAAGATCTCCTCATCCCATCTTCCTATATCTTCCCTCACCTCCTATTCCTGCCCCACGTGTTCCCCGAAGAACTTCCACAATCCCTGGCGAACGTATGGTCCAATAGCGTGGCCAAACGTTGCACGTTTGGCCACATAGGCGTATCCTAAAAGGCAGGGGGCGGTGGAGATTCGCAGTAGGCGTCTTCGATACGACTTCACATCCCCCTCCTCCACCTCCTCCGCCTCCTGCAGCCCCTCCCCACAACATCGAAAATTAGCGCGCCCGGGGGACCCCCCCTCCCGGACACTGGCTTCCCTAACCGCCCCCCCCTCCAGTGAGTTGCAATGGGGGGGTTCGAACCAGGCGACCCCCCTGAACTGCAAGGGGGGGGCGGCTCGAAACGCCCCCCACCCACTCCCCCACGCCTGAATTGTAAGGACGACAACGGCGACGGACCCCCCCCTGAGTTGCAACGACGACACAGACGACGGACAACAGACGATTAAACACGCGGCATGAGCATTACAACACGCACAACAAAATCAGCCAGCGCAGACTAGAATAAATCAGAAGGCTGACATGGAGTGAACTCGATTGGAATGAAGTAGAGACTTGACAGGGGCAGACTGGGCTGTACTGGGATGGACTCTACTCCACTATGCTCTGCTCTACTCTAATTCTTCTGTATTATACCAGACTCTACCCTACCACCTCTCCTGCTCTTCTCGAGATTAAGATGCTCTACTATTTCATCATACCCTAACATACTACTCTACTACACGCTACTCCCATTCCCACTCTACTCTACACGCCCCCGCCTGCACTTACCTCCAACTCCAATCAAGTTCTACTCTACTCTAACAGGTTCTACTGTATTCAGCTATTTCCTTCTCTACTCTACTCGAATACTCTCTACGTTATCCTACTATACCCAGCTCTACTCTACCATCCACCCTACTCCCTTCTACTCTGTTCGACTCTACCTTACTCGATAATACCCTATCCTGCCCCACCCTACCTTAACATACTCTGCCCTACTATCATGTGTTCCTACTCTACTCTGCTCCACTCTTCTCCTAATAGTAGTATACTCTAATCTACTCTCCGCTCCTCTACTGTGTTATAGCATGCCCGACTTTATTACACCATCGACCGTACGCCATCTACTCTACTCCGATCTACTGTACCCACCCCACCCTCCAAGCGTCCTCAGAACGCACTCTGTCTTATGTACAAGTGTTATTATCCTCCTCCTTCTCCTCCTCCTCCTCCACCTCATCCATCTCCCTTTGTCCTCTCTAAAGTCCGCGCCCACATCCTCCCCCTCATCCCCTTCTCCCAACTCCTCATCACCCTCACCCTCCTCGTACTGTTCGCCCTCCACTTGTTTTTCTGGCCCTACCCCCTTAGAGGAGGAAGGGGGATATTGGTAGGCTGACTCGGACGTTCTCTGAGCTTGCTGAGGTGCCCCATGGCTTCTGCGGGTGCCTGATATAGTGCTGTGGACCACCTGCGAGTAGGCTACTGTCCAACTTCGGGGGCGTCCAAGAGGGAGGAGGGCGTCCAAGAGGGAGGTTCGCAACTCATGGCCCGAGCTATGTGCGCGGCCCGGGGCGATAAGAAGAGGCGCCGTGAAATCTCGGGAGGCATCATGGCCCTGGCCATGACTGATATTCCCTCCCCCCCCTGGTCATCACCCCCCGCTTGGCCGCCCGAGATCTGGAGAATACCTGACGACGAGTGCGAGCCCATCCGGGCAATCTAAAACAGGGCTAGGATCGGGATAAATCGCTCCAGAGCGTTCCGGAGCGCTCTCAGAGCGCTCCGGAACGCTCTGGAGCGGCCGCGGCGCCCAATACATCCTCCAAACCCGCCGATTCTCAGAGATTTCGAGTCATCCCGATCCGATTTTTTGTCCCGATCTTCGTGTCGTTTTACAATCCCGCCTTGGCCTGGAAGGTACAGTCCGGGCAGACGCCCTGCGCCGCACGAGAGACCCACGGCTGGAGAGGAGGAGGAGGAGGAGGAGGAGGAGGAGGAGGAGGAGGAGGAGGAGGAGGAGGAGGGGGGAGGAGGAGGGGAGGAGGAGGGGGGGAGGAGGAGGAGGAGGGGAGGAGGAGGAGGAGGAGGAGGAGGAGGAGGAGGAGGAGGAGGAGGAGGAGGAGGAGGAGGAGGAGGGGGAGGAGGAGGAGGAGGGAGGAGGAGGAGGAGGAGGAGGAGGAGGAGGAGGAGGCGTGGGCGGCGGCGGAAGAAGCCTGGCGGGGGCCACCCGCCGAGCCGAGGTGGCGCGCAGGCTCGACCCCACGCCTGCCAGCGACGGCCGCCCCCGATTTGAAGGTCGCTGGGGGGGCAGCGATGTTTCAAGGGGCCCAAGGGCACACAAATAGATACACCCAAATAGAAGGACTCCCCATATTTTCCTATATTTTCTGGGTTTCTGTCTTCCCCCCCCCTTCCCATACTTTCCCACATTTTCTGGGGAATCGAGATTTAATTGTGTCTGTGTGTTTCTTTTCCTCCTGAATGTTTCCAGGGCCAGATCCCCGTACGCTCGGCGGGCGCGCTGGATCGGTCAAGAACAATCCTTACCGCCGCCCTTCGCGAGAAGCTCTGATGTCAGGTTGCTCTTGCCCACGATTGGGCTGCTAGTGCTTGCTCGTCCCCTGCACAAAAGCATTGCCCCCTCCCTCGTCGCCCCAGGAACACAGATCGCGTTCGCTGCCCCTCGGCGAGCTTCAACCCCCGATCTCCAGGCCGCCCAAATGAGGTCCGAGTAGATGGAGTCGGAGGACAGCGCCGCATCGCCGACGCATCGGCGGTGCATCGGCGACGTCGGTGATGCATCGCCGCCGTCGGCGTGGAGAAAGTCGGGCTCCGCATCGAGCCGCATCGACGATGCACCAGCCTGCTCAGACCCGATTTGGGAAACCCTGGACGATGATAGGTGCAGTCCTTTGTTTCACGCTGCTGGCCAACTTCGCATTTCAGGATAAGGTCGACCATCCTCAATCAGAAAGGCACGTGTTCGGCCACGCTGTTCCTTATGCCCTACTTCTGCTGCATCCACGAACTTCTGATCAGCGTCCCCCTGACATTATCCCCTTTACCTGTTCCCTCCTGAATCCGATCCGTCCCTCCTCGCCACGATCCGTTGCGCCGCCACCTTCTCCTCCTCCTCCTCGTCCTCCTCCTCCTCATCCTCCTCCTCCTCCCTCCTGTCTGCAAGGTCCTGCATGTTGTATGCCCGGACGCTCGCGGGGGTGCCCTCCACATCGGCCACCCCGGAGCTGACTCCAGACCTGTGGGGGGGTCACCGGGCCGCCCCCAAGACGACATCACCTTCCTGCCCAAACCACCGACGGATGTTTCCTCCGCTTTTTCAATCCTGGAGTGGCTTCTCTGGCTCTTCCCCTGGGAGACGTGCTCGGTCCCCAAGACAATCAACAACTGGTCCAGGACGAACAATCGTCACCCGGGCAAGGGGTCGGGATCCGTCGGGCGGCGGAATGAAGAAACTCATCTCGCCAGATGTCCGCGTCGCCTTCCTGGTCCCCCCATCCGTTCCCGCTGCGTGCGCCAGTCTCCGCCGTCGTGGGGTTCGTGCTGGCGTCGGTGGTCGACAAGTGGGAACGGCGTCGTCCTAGTCAATCTCGCCATTAGTTACCAGCCTGGAACATATCCCTATCCCTATGCTGGGCACCTCCTGATCACGATGCCAATCTTAGGGATTCCCTTATTTTTGAGGGCGAATCCCTGAGATTGTCATCGCCTTTTGGCGTGTCAATCCGCCGACCCTTTGGGGATCATCGGCGTGTGAGATGCTTCCCCCTCCCCAAACCCCTCCCCCGGGAGCCCGGTCCGGTCGATTTGGAGGGGGGGGGGGGGGTCGAGCGCGAACGGGGGGGGTCCGGGACGAGCGACTCACGGGGCTTTTCCGGGCCCAAGAGGGCCTCAAGACGGGCCAAGAAGCCCCCAAGAGGCCTCCAAGACGGCCCACGAAGGCTCCGAGACGCCAAACGACCGGTCCAAGACGTACGATGGCCCCAAGACGGGCCAAGAGGTCTCCAAGACGGCCTCCGAGATCCCAAACAAGCCTCCCAAAAGGGCCCAAAGAGTCTAAAATTGTTGATTTTCCAGAGTGTTTTTCGACGTTTCTTGCTTTCCCGCCTTTCCGGCTTCCCGACGCTCCAAGACGGCCAAAGAGGCCCCAAAGATAGCCCCAAGATGGCCCAAGAGGCCCCCAAGACGGCCTCCAGACGGCCCAAGACGGCCCCAAGACGGCCCAAGAGGTCCCCAAGACGGCCCAAGAGGGCCGATTTGGAGGGGGGGAGGGGGCCGGGACGAGCGCAGCACGGCCGGGACGAGCGGTTCCAGGGCTTTTCCGGGCCCAAGAGGGCCTCAAGACGGGCCAAGAAGCCCCCAAGAGGCCTCCAAGACGGCCCACGAAGGCTCCGAGACGCCAAACGACCGCTCCAAGACGCCCACGATGGCCCCAAGACGGGCCAAGAGGTCTCCAAGACGGCCCCCGAGGTCCCAAACAAGCCTCCCAAGAGGGCCCAAAGAGTCTAAAATTGTTGATTTTCCATAGTGTTTTTCGACGTTTTTTGCTTCTCCGCCTTTCCGGCTTTCCGACGCTCCAAGACGGGCAAAAAGGCTCCAAAGATAACCCCAAAATGGCCCAAGAGGCTCCCAAGACGGCCTCCAGACGGCCCAAGACGGCCAAAGAGGTCCCCAAGACGGCCCAAGAGGGCCGATTTGGAGGGGGGGAGGGAGCCGGGACGAGCGCAGCACGGCCGGGACGAGCGGTTCCAGAGTTTTTCCGGGTCGAAGAGGGCCTCAAGACGGGCCAACAAGCACCCAAGAGGCCTCCAAGACGGCCCACGAAGGCTTCGAGACGCCAAACGACCCCTCCAAGACGCCCAAGATGGCCCCAAGACGGGCCAAGAGGTCTCCAAGACGGCCCCCGAGGTCCCAAACAAGCCTCCCAAGAGCGCCCCAAGAGTCTAAAATTGTTGATTTTCCATAGTGTTTTCTGATGCTTTTTGTTTTTCCGCCTTTCCGGCTTCCCGACGCTCCAAGACGGGCGACGAGGCCCCAAAGATAGCCCCAAGATGGCCCAAGAGGCTCCCAAGACGGCCCCCAGACGGCCCAGGACGGCCCCAAAACGGCCCAAGAGGTCCCCAAGACGGCCCAAGAGAGCCGATTTGGAGGGGAGCGGGAGGGCCCGGGACGAGCGCAGCACGGCCGGGACGAGCGGTTCCAGGGCTTTTCCGGGCCCAAGAGGGCCTCAAGACGGGCCAAGAAGCCCCCAAGAGGCCTCCAAGACGGCCCACGCAGGCCCCGAGACGCCAAACGACCGCTCCAAGACGCCCAAGATGGCTCCAAGACGGGCCAAGACCGCCGCTCGAGCCGCAGACGCAGGCGGCCAATCCCAGAGAGGAATGAGAAGCTCAATGTCATTTCCTATTCCTCCGCCTCCTCCTCGTCCCCCCTTCTCCTCCCCTTCCTCCTCTTCCTCTTTCTCCTGCTCCGTCTCCTTCGCCCCGCTCTTACGCTCGCAGCGTCACTCGTCCTCCTCCTCCTCCTCATCCTCCTCCTCCCACTGCTCCGAATACCCCAGCCTGCCCAATCACGGATCCGCCCCAGTTTCGGAATCCACAACTTACGTCCAGCATCCGCCGACCCCGCAGAAATCGAGGTGCCGTGGCGCTTCCATCTAGTGAACATGCCTCCAATTTGGCACACCCCGCACGCGGCAACTTGAATGAAAGGCCCCAAAACCCGAGTATACGCGCGGTTCCCCGCGAACATTGGGCACGTCCCTCATAGATTTCGTGGCTCCACGGCGCGCTCCAACCATAGCCCCAGTACCCGCGGTCCCGTAAACTTCCAACCCCAAGCGCACACACACGTCGATCGTGTCGTGGCTCCAGAATACGTCCACCGTGGGGCCCAGTGGGAAGATTCGCATGCAAGTATACCCCATGCCGGCACACCCTTTGCACGCGCCGTGGCCTCGCACATGGCCAAGTTGACCCATCATGACTCCTGGACAGTCCCCCCAAAAAACTCCCGACCGCTACCGAAACGGCTCGAAGACATTCCCGAGCCTAACCTGGCTCCATTATGCCTCTCAGATGGCCCCAGATGAGACCACGACCGCCCGCGGTGTCGCCGTCCGCTCGGACACCCCCGCGGAACTGCCCGAGACCCTCTGGCAGTGGCGGCGAACAGACACCAAACAAATATCACTCGCCTTTTCACCCCTTCGCAGCTTCTACTGCCCCCCGATTGGCATAAACAAGGGGTCGGCGGTGTGGCGTAAGCCTAAGAATCTTAGGGATAGGGATACGTTCGAGGCTGGTAAATTAGCCCGAGGAGGATGGCGGCAGGGGGAAGTCCCCCTCGACGAGGCAGCAGAAGGCATGCGGGCCAGCGTCGAGGCCCGAGGACGGGGCACGGCGCCCCGTCAAGCAGCCTGCCCATCGGCCATGGATCCTGGGGCTTCTCACGAGGCCTGTTTTAAAGGGCCCTGGGACACACAAATAAGTACACAGAAATAAAAAGGTTCCCCATAGTTTCCCCTATGTTCTGGGCTGTTGTCTTCCCCCCCAACTCCCATAGTTTCCCACATTTTCTTGGGGGTCGAAGATTCATTGTGTCTGTGTGTTTTTTCCCCTCCTGATGCTTCTCCATCCCAGGCCGTCTCTGGACAGCCCTGGGGCCCGAGAAAGGAGCCCAGGCTGGAGGCGGCTGGGGGGGATCTGAGCTGGGCGGGCCCCGAGAGAAACTGCCAATGGCGGGGGGGGGGGATGGGACCGACTCCTCTCCCAAATCGGCGCCAAAACCGCTCCCCGGGTCCGCCTGGTGCAATTGTTTCCTTCTCCACCTGCTGCTGCTCCTCTTCCTCCTCCTCGTCCCCCCTACCTCCTCTCTCCTCCCTCCTCCCTCCTCCCTCCTCCCTCCCCCCCCTCCCCCCCTCCCCTCCTCCTCCTCCTCCTCCTCCTCCTCCTCCTCCTCCTCCTCCTCCTCCTCCTCCTCCTCCTCCTCCCTCTATCCGCTTTTGCCGGTCCCCCGGCCCTGAAACGGCCCCGGGAGGCCGAAGAGGGCAACAGGACGGAACACCAGTGCTGGGCCACTGCAGACCCCCAGCGGGCTCTGGCCATCGTTCGGACGTCCATTCCCGGTGTTTTTTTCAGTTTCGTACGTGGCTTTTTCGCCAAATGATTCAGCATGCTCCTCGATTGTCTTCGCCGAAAGACAGATGCACACGTCCGAGCGATGCCAAGGGCTCCAGGGCCCAGGGCAGGCCAAGGACGGCGCCCGCGTCCCCTCAAATGACCCCTGTTGCTCGCGGCGGCCTCTGCGCTCGCTCCACGCAAGGGAAGCGGGAGATGGATCTCAAGGCTCTCCCCCAGGGCCAGCTACCCACCCCTCGCCATCGCTCGGACGTCCATTCCCTGTTGTTTTTCGGTTTCGTGTGTGGTTTTTTCGCCAAATGATCAGGGGTGCTCCTCGATGGTCCTCGCCGAAGGAAAATGCACACGTCCGAGCAATGCCAAGACCCCGAGCCGCTGTCCGACAGCCCTGGGGCCCGCAAAGAGGACTCCGAGGAGCCCGAGGACGGCGAGGCGCAGCAGGGCCCGTCTCTTCCAGGGTCCGCCTGCTCGCGGTGAGCAGATGCGGGCAGGAGGGTCTGGGAGCCGGACTTGCAGACTTGCATCAGGTAGCGCAGGGGCACCATCGTCTTCCAGTACAGTGACAGCAGGGTGAGAACCTGGCCGCCCCGACTGAAAGGTCGCCGATGCGCCGTCTCGCTGGCTGCTGCAGCTTCCCCTTCGCCTAATCACTGCCACTGTCCCCGCCCCCCCGTCTTCCTCCTCCTCCTCCTCCTCCTCTTCCTCCTCCTCCTCTTTCATTCCTTCTCCTGGTCTATAGCTTTTTCCTGCCGCACCCTGAGGCTGATCGAAAGGGCGGGCCGGGCGATTCGCCTGAGACTTCCTCACCATTTATGGCCCTGAATCTGAGAAATTGTTCAGGGCTTTGCATGTTGAGGGCGGGTGGTTTTTGTAAATGTGGCTCTCACATTAGCGCCGTGCACATTCGTTTAAATCCGCCGATCCGGCGCGTGAGTTTAAGGGGGCGGGGGTGACCGGGGTGGCTTTGCCGGGGAGGGGGGGGGGAGGGGGGGAGGGGGGAAGGGGTCCGGTGGCGTGGGTTTTGGTGGCGTGGGGAGGGGGTCCGGTGGCGTGGGTTTGCTTCAAAAACCCTTGGGTTTCCTCAGAAACCGCCTCAGAACGCTTGGTTTGCCGGAGAGGGGGGGGGGAGGGTTCCGGTCGCGTGGGTTCTGGTGGCGTGGAAGGGGGGGGGTCCTGTGGCGCGAGTTTTGGTGGCGGAGGGGGGGGGGTCCTGTGGCGTGGGTTTGCTTTCAAAGCCACTGGATTTCCTTAGAAATCGCCTAAGAACGCTTGGTTTGCTGGGGAGGGGGGGGGGTCAGGCGGTGTCCGGGGGTGTTTTTACAAAAGGACCCTCTGTAGATGCGCTCCAGGGGTGGCGCGCGGGCTTCGCAGCTTTTACAGACGCTCAAGGGGTGGCGGATTTGGCGCTTCGCGCGCGAGTCGGCGTGTTCGCGCGAGAGACAAATAAACAGCGGGTGGGGGTGAGCAGAAACGACAATTGTAATGTTGTGGAAACTGATCGTGGTGACGCGCGCGAGTGCGGAATGGCCAAAGGCAGCGACAAAATAGTGTGCGCGTGTGGCGTGTGGTGTCTGTGTGTGTGTGTTGGAGCGTGCGCCCGTAATGTTTGGGTCTGGGGGGTAACCCTTGGGTCGGGCCCAACCCAGCTATACCTTGGGGGGTAGCGCGGTGACACCGCATGCCTGGCAAGATCTGGACGGTCACCAAACATAAGTTGCCAGGCGCGCGTTGGTCTTCAGATGCTCATGCCAGGGCGCGGGCCATGATGGAGGGAAGAAGTGGGACGTGCATGGGTATTGTGTGAGAGCTGGCGCTTACAATTCTAATTGTGGGTCGCTCTGAAGCATGCACTCCTTGAGTCCCCGATGCATCTGCACCCCCTGGGATGCTCCTGGTGCCTCGGCTGGCCTCCAGCGGAGCCGCGGGCAACCGAACAGGAACGATGCCTGGACGCCGCCATCGTTTCCGTCCCCGCATGGTGCCAGCGGGGAGGGGCTGGCAAAAATATGTTTCCGCCCCCCCCCGCGTGGTGCCAAACAAGTCCACCGATTTGTTGCCGGCCCCATGTTTTGAAGGATTGGCGAAAATCCGCGGTGACCGCCGGCTGGGGCTGGCAAAAATATGTTTGCCGGCCCGACACCCCTGGCACCAGCGGAACGCCACAGGCACCGACACCGGCGAATCCAGTGCCGAACTTGACCCAACGGCGCGGTGAGTGGCATTTCATCTCGACGGTGCTTCCGAGATTCATGCGACGCCATCTGCCCCGGTATGTGCACCCCTGCCCCCTGCCCTCGTCGCCCTTTCCCCATCCCCCATCTCTCACTCCCCCCTCCAATTGCTCCTCCCTCATCCCACTCCTCCCTTTTTCTCTTTTGATCTAACACAATTTTTATCTGGGCCTCTTCGCACCAGACTGGCGATGTCACCACGGCCCTCAATATGGTGACGATTTGGTGCCCATCCTGTGGCCGCCTATACGATATCTATAACACTAAGGTAACGCCACTACTTTTAGCTGGGTTGGGCCCGACCCAAGGTAACCCCGAGCGACCCGGATCGGCGGCACTGGCCGAAGGCCACTTGAATAATGAAAGGTTTTCGCGGATTGAGGGCAGGTGGTTTTCAAAATGTGGCTGTCGCCTTAGCGCCGCGCGCATTCGTCGAACAAGAACTGCAACCGTTTCACGGATTGAGGGCGGTTCTTTCTCAAAATGTGGCTCTCGCCGTAGCACTGCGCACATTCGTTCCAACATGTGCAAGAGCGTCACGGATTGAAGGCGGTTCTGTTTTCAAAATGCGGCTCTCACCTTAGCGCCGCGCACATTCAGTTTAAACCGTTGCAAGAGCTTCGCGGACTCCCATGGTCAACGTACCAAAAATGTTTTTCTGGAAGGACTCTGGATTGTGAGAGCGTAACAGTTACGTTGATTCGCGGTGTTGAAGTCCCAGGGACGGCATTCTGGCACGACTCAGGATCGTCCAGACGCAACAATCATGTTGATTCGTGGCCTTGGAGTCCCCAGATTAATGTGTTGGCAACTTCAGGGTCCACAAACGGCTGCCTTCCAATGAGGCGCTTCCCTCAGGAACACTTGTGAAGGCCTCTGTAGAGGGAGCATGGAGGGAGGGCATATTCCAACATCAACAATGAGTCTTGGGTTTATACTGGTCCTCCTCCTCCTCCTCCTCCTGCTCCTCCTCCCCCATCCTACATCTCTTCCCTCTCTACCTCCCCCTCTTCCTCCTCCTCCTCTTCCCATCATCATCATCATCATCATCATCATCATCATCATCATCATCAACATCATCGTCATCATCCTCAGCATCATCATCATCTCCATCATCATCAGCATCATCATCACCACCACCATCATCGTCATCGTTCTCATCATCATCATCATCATCATCATCATCATCAGCATCATCATCATCATCGTCATTATCATAATCGTCATCATCGGCAACATCATCATCAACATCATCATAATCATCATCATCGTCATCGTCATCATCATCAACAACATCAACATCACCGTCATCAGAATAATCCTCCTCCTCCACCTCCTCCTCCACCTCCTCCTCCTCATCGTCATCCTCATCTGCTTCCTCTTCTCCCTCCCTCCTTCCGCCTCCTCCGTCCGTCTCCTGCTGCTCCTCCCTTCCCCTCCTCCTCCTGCTCCTGCTCCCTGCTGCTGCTCCTCCCCCCCCTCCTCCTCCTCCTCCTCCTCGTTCTTCTCATCCTGCGCATGAGCATTCGGTGTGCTCGCACCCCGGCTTCCCCGACGTGTCCCGCCTCGCTCCAGCGCGCCCCCCCCGAGGCCTGGGGGGAGGGGGGGCCCGCCGAGCGGAGCCGGCAGGGCCACCGCGGGCCACACCCGAGGAGCGCCTGCTCGGGCAAGGGGCTGGGGCGAGCACCTCCCGGAAGCAGCGCCACGGCGCCCCTCATCGTGAAGCCTCTGGTCCGGCGAGAAGTCCCGAGGCACCAAGTGTCCAGGGATCCCCTTCCCCTGTAATCAAACGACTTCCCCGTCCTGGAAAAGCTCCCCGTGAGCACACACACACACACACACACACACGCACACATAAAAAACAACACCAACTTGAACACCCATGCCGTGATGGTGCCTGAAGGCCCGGCTCCAAATGAGCTGGTCGCGCGTGCGCTTCACGGTCCGCCTGAGCCCAACGGCAGAATCACGACCCGCAGGGCGAAACGCAGTTCCATCCTCACCTCGCCAAAGCACCGACGAAACAAGCTACCGCCCAAGCTCGAGCAGGACTGCAACCGCTGCAAGAGCAGACCCTCCAGCACGCCGCCATGCTTTCATCCCAGAGATGCTGGTGTCATTCCCACACGCGTGCTTGCAAAGTGTCTGAACTCTCAGCCTGTCGTGGCCAATCAGCATCGCCCAAACCAGAGCATAGCCTTGCAGCCGAACACGCCCCACTCAAAAACTTCCAGCAACGCGGTGGTACACTCCAGCACGCCAACATTAGAACAGACACCAGCTTGACCTCGGGCACTCTGCTCCCGAGGTCCTGACATTCCTACAGCGTGGTGTCCCCAGGTTCCGACCGCAAGCACTTCAGGTTTATACAATTTCGGCGCTTCGTTGACAAGTCTGGTTAGGTACTCAACTGAGCTAGCTTTGGCCACGGCGTTCTTTCGAAGCATCTGGATAATCGAAGTGGTCATCCTCTTCCCAGCAGTGGTGGTGCCCAACTCATGCGTCTCACTCGAAACTTTGCTCTTGAAGCCTGCAGCCCTGAGATCATTCAGCACCATCATGAGAAGCGGCCTCTGATTTCCAACCAAGGCCGACTTCTTGGAAAGAGACGAATCTGCACCCTGGATGTCATGCCCACGACTATTGCACAACAACGCCAACAACATGTCTACGTACGTACCTGCTCGACAAAACCCTGAGCAACATGGGCAATGTCGTCAGCATACGCGTGAATACATACACCAGTATGATATCGATATGCCCATCGTTTAGTATCTGGTGCAAATATCTCTTAACCCATGGCATACTCCGCATACATTCGGGAAGAACCGCAACTCCAGAGCCTATGCTGTGATAGCAAAGCGCCTTACAGGTGGAGGAGGATGAGGAGAAGTTGGGGCTGCGAGCCCCTCCAGCACTAAAGTGGCCCCTGTTTCCAGCTTTCTGCGCCGCAGAAAGGAGCGACTTCGGCGGGGGTGCGGGGCGATGGCAGGGGGCAACGTTGGAGGGGGCCAGCTCAGGGATGAAGCATGGACCTAGACTCGGCGATGCATCGTCGATCGGTCGGCGATGGACCCCCGATAGTAAATCTACGCTCCTGGGCGGGGTGGGATCTGGGACCCCTGTCTTGAGCAGGGGCCGGCCGTCCAGGCATTCCCATAGTCCTGCCACGAAACGTTCCTAGAACCCAAGAGTGTTCTAAGAACAAAAACCGTGTTCTTAGAACATAAGCCCGATGTGTTAAAACAAGACGGTCCCAGCCAGGAATGTTCGGAATGTTCGGAGAGCATCTCGTGGAGACCTCAACAGGCTCCCAGAACATTGTTTGGTAGGCCTATAGGCGAGCCAGGACGCTTCGCTACTGCTTGACTGTCGGCTGTGCATGGGCGATCGTCGGGCGACGCGTTCCCCCCCGAGCCTGCACCCCCCCCCCCCCTCTCTGGAAGCTCGAAAAGGGTACGGAAAAAATAGGCACAATGCCGCACAACAGATGTTGCCCCAAACCAACACAGGCCGCTGCTGGGCAGACGGCCTTCTGTCTTGAAGAGCGGACGCAGGCCGCGGCGGCGCGGACAGCGAGTCCTTTCCAAAATGAAAATCGGGGAACGAAAAGTGACATATACATAAAAACTCGGAGGTCCGCGCGGATTTCTCGGATCGGCGCTGGACCCCCCTCCCTGGCGCGCGGAGCGCGCCAGGGGCGGCGCCGGAGGCGCCGCCGGGGGGGGGCCAGCGCCGATCCGAGAAATCCACGCGGACCTCCGAGTTTTTATGTTTGTGTCACTTTTCGTTCCCCTAGAACAAGAACTGCTGTTGGGCACTGTACCCATTCTTTCCGTACCCATTTCGTTCGTGCAGACTGGGGGAGGAGGAGGAGGAGGAGGTGGCGGCGGCGGGCGGCGGCGGGGAGGAGTGAGTAGGAGGAGGAGGAGGAGGAGGAGGAGGAGGAGGAGGAGGAGGAGGAGAGGAGGAGGAGGAGGGGGAGGAGGAGAGGAGGAGGAGAAGGAGGAGGAGTAGGAGGAGGAGGAGGAGGAGGAGGGGAGGAGGAGGGAGGAGGAGGAGGAGGAGGGAGGAGGAGGTGGAGGAGGGGGGGAGGAGGAGGAGGGAGGAGGGAGGGTGGAGGGAGGGAGTAGGAGGAGGAGGAGGAGGGGAGGTAGGAGGAGGAGGAGAGGGAGGAGGAGGAGGAGGAGAGGAGGAGGAGGGAGGGAGGAGGAGGAGGAGGAGGAGGGAGGAGGAGGAGGGAGGAGGAGGAGGGAGGAGTAGGAGGAGTAGGAGGAGTAGGAGGAGGAGGAGGAGGAGGAGGATTATTATGACGTCCCGACCCTCCCCCGGCTCTCGGGTCACAACTCGGCCCTCTGGCGGCCGCTCGGGACGACTCGGACGCCCCCTCTGGGGGCTCTCGGCGACGCGCAGCTGCCGGAAGGCACCCCGAGGCTGGAAGACCCGCCCAGCACCGACGAAGACGTCCGAAGCTCGAGCCCACTAACCGTTGCCCCTGAGCTGGAGGCCGCGAGTCTGATGGGCCTGTTTTCCACCACCACCACCACCACAAGTTGGAGGGGGAGGTGGTCCTCCCCATCCTCCTCCTCCTCCTCCTGCTTGTCTCGTCCTCCTCCTCCTCATCCTTTTTCACCTCCTCCTCCTCCTCCTCCTCCTCCTCCTCATCCCCTCCAACTATGGTGTTGGTGGTGGAAAACAGGCCCATCTGAGTCGTCCATTCTCGCTTGGGATGGGCGCAGGGACGCAAAGGAGCTCCCTGCGGGTCGGGTGTTGCTAGAAGTGCCCCTGGCCCAAGGTGTCCCCCAGGATTTCCACGGAGACCCCCACGGCCCCCAGGGCACCCCTCACGAGGCCCAGAGGGCCCCAGGGGCTCAAAAATGAAGCAAAAAGCTGGGGGCACCTTGGGCCAGCGGTACCTTTGGCAATTCCCGAGCGGAGCTGGTCCGACAGGTCCAATCCCCAGCGGGCACCAGGTAGTAGAAGGGGACGCACAGGATCGTGAACCACAGCGGCATCTGACGCGCAGGGAAATGGCTTCCTCCACGCTCCTCCTCATCCTCCCCCGAAGAAATGGGAACGCACAGAAGCGGGACCACAGCCGCATCTGGCGCGCAGGGAACGGGGGGGAAGCAGATGAGCGACGAACAGAAACTTGTCTTACGCATGATGACTTAGCGACGTTACGCCGCGGCTCACGCGGGCCACCAGCGTGGCTTACCGCGTTCAGAAGAGGGCGCTGACGAGCAACCTCACGCGGGAAGATTACTTACGCACCAATGTCAGCGCAGTTGGACCCATCGCAGTGGTCCGCATGGAGCACCACATAGGGAACAAGGATGGCTTCTCTGGCCACGGCGAGCCTCGGCCACGGCTAGGCTCCCCGACCCAGCTTGCGAGGCCAGCGCTCACACACCACAGAACCGCCCGCAGCAATCACTGATCGCAGAAGTGGCTGGTGACTGCCTACCAGACCACCCCAAGCCAACCCGAAGGCCCGAATTTCGGGCTGGGGGGGGTAAGGGTTACACGCGCGTGTTCTCGATGTTTCCCGCCGCCCCCCCCCCCACTAGAAATCGAGGGTAAATCTGAGCCTTCGGGTTGGGTTGGGGTGGTTTGGTGGGTGGTGAGTTGGGGGCAGGGTCATGCCAGACAACGCTGCGACCCCGCGGCGAAAAGGAGCGCGGCGCGGCGCGCGGGCGCGGTCGTAGGGCAGTTCTTGAAGCAGCAAGAGCACCTCTTGGTGGCGGTAAAAGAAGCGCTCCTCTCCGTAACCAAAATTACGTACACTACCACCGCGCGTGCTTTGATGAATTGTGTTTCGGCCCTCAAGACAGAGAGGGCAGCCCAGCTGCCGTTGGCGGCGAAACGGGGGCTGCGGGTTTTCCACCAAGGGAAAACTGCACCAAATCGGATCGTAGATGTTTCCCGATCTTGGTGGTGGTCATAGATTGTGCTCGGATAGTTCTAAGGAAGGGCCCAACAAATCCCAAAAGTGGTCTTTCTTTCAGCGACTTGATTGCACGTCGCCCACATCCGGGGAGACTCAAGAGTCGAGTTTGGAGGACTCGAGTTGGCCTGACGGGGCCGTCTCGAAAATTACGAGACCCAATCTGAAATTTGACGCGGGCTATCGCTGCGAACATCCCCTGAAAACTGGACAGTGGAAATCTGGGACGGGCCCGTCAAAAAAAGCGTCAGCAACATCCCCGAGCTCCAGCGAACTCGAGTCTCACGCTTCCCCGACACTTGGGCGTGAACCGCAGCTGCATCTGGGGCGCACGGACGGGGGGAGCACAAACTCACTTGATCTAGTAGAGCCCGGAATCGGATCGAAAATTCGAATCGGCGATCGATATGAAAGAGAGAGCGATACTCCCCCCCCCCAAAAAAAAAGCTCAGCAACCGCGGGGGGGGGAGACTCAAAAGGGAGGCCCCCCCCCCCCTGCGCACTGCAGAGGTGGTGGGGGGGGCAAAGGGGGGATCCCCCCCCCCCCGGACACTCGAGGCTCTGTCCTGCCGCGCGCTAGAGCCCCTCCCCCGGCTTCCCGCGCCCACAAGGAGGGAACCTCCCCCGCTCCCCCGGCACTCGCGACTCACTCTTTCCTTCCGCGCCCGCAAGGGGGGACCCCTCCCTCCCTCCCCGGCACTCGCGACTCACTCTCTCCTCCCGCGCTCACAAGGGGGGGACCTCCCCCCCCCCCGGCACTCGAGACTCACTCCCCTCCCGCGCTCACAAGGGGGGGACCCCCCCCGCCCCCTCGGCACTCGAGACTCTCCCCTGCTCGCGCCCAGAAGGGAGGGACTCCCCCTCTCTCCAACATTCGATAGTTTATCCTGCCCGCGCCCAGACGGGGAGGACGCCCCCCCCTCCGGCATTCGACTGTTTCCCGCCCGCGCCCCGAGGGGGGGGACCCCCCCCCCCCAGCGCGCTAGGAACGACGAGAAAGAAAGCAGAGCGAACGGAGGGGCCGTCTCTCTGACGGCCCCCCTTCGCTGGAGGAGTTAAAACAAGACAGTCCCAGCCAGGAATGTTCTAAGAACATTCCGTGGAATCCACAAAAAGGTTCTTAGAACATTGTTTGGTAGGGCCATCGGCGAGCCAGGACTCTTCGCCACTGCTTGAGATATGTGCACCTCTGGGGCGGTCCTGGGACGCACCGGTGCCCGGACCCGAGCTCCTCCTCCTTCTCCTCCCAATCCTCCTCCTCTCTCCTCCTCTTCTCCAATCTCCTCTCTCCTCCTCCTCCTCCTCCTCTCCTCCTCCTCCTCCAATCCTCCTCCTCCTCCTCCTCCTCCTCCTCCTCCTCCTCCTCCTCCTCCTCCTCCTCCCAATCCTCCTCCTCATGCACCATCCCCGAGCAGGCACGCCAGAAATGCGGTGGGCTCGGGATGCTGTGCTCCACTGCGCCGCGGCGAGCCGCTGCGCCCCTCGCTCGGACCGCAGGCCCGCCGCCGAGCTGCTGGCGGCGACGGCGGGGCCCCGCAGGGCCCCTTGCCACGCAGCCGTCTCTCGACTGCCCGCCGACCTCCAGAGCCCCCGACGCTCCTCATCCCTCCCTCGCCCACATCACCCACCGTCTCTAGCACCTCCCCCCTCTCCCATCGTCATCATCATCATCATCATCATCATCATCATCATCATCATCATCATCATCATCATCATCATCATCATCATCAGCATCAGCATCAGCATCAGCATCATCATCATCATCATCCTCATCCTCATCCTCATCCTCATCCTCATCATCATCAGCATCAGCATCAGCATCAGCATCATCATCATCAGCATCATCATCATCATCGTCATCGTCATCGTCATCGTCATTATCATCATCATCATCATCATGATCATCATCATCATCATCATCATCGTCATCATCCTCATCGTCATCATCACCATCATCATCGACAGCATCACCATCATCACTATCATCATCAGCACCATCATCATCATCATAATCGCCATCAACGTCAGCGTCGT
Organism: Prorocentrum cordatum; assembly: GCA_963575745.1. NCBI lineage: Eukaryota > Dinophyceae > Prorocentrales > Prorocentraceae > Prorocentrum > Prorocentrum cordatum. The sequence continues at coordinate 142,820 of CAUYUJ010015815.1, read as the reverse complement.
CATCATCATCATCAGCAGCATTAGCGGCGGCAGCAGATGCAGCAGGAGCATCATCAACATGAACATCATCATCACCACCACTATCGTCGTCATCACCATCATCAACATCGCCATCGCCATCAACAGCAGCATCACCATCACCACCATCACCACCATGATCATCATCAGCATCATCATCAGCATCATTAGCATCATCATTGTTGCCATCGTGATCAGCGTCATCACCATGACCATCACAATCACCAACATCAACAGCAGCCTGCATCAGCATCAGCCTCAGCATCATGATATTCACCATCAGCATCAGCACCATCATCATCGCCATCATGTTGACATCATTATTAGAATTACCACCGCCACCATCATCACTATGATGATCATCATCATCATCAGCAGCAGCATCAGCATCAGCATCTTCACCACCACCACCACAATCACGACCACCACCACGCCCGTCACCATCACCGTCACCATCACACACTCCATCACAACCACTATCACCACCATCCTGTAATCATCAAAATCTGCAGTAACACCAACATCAACAGCAGTAGCATCATCAGCATCACCACCAGCATCGTCATCATCATCACCGTACCAAGCACCATCACCATCATCAGCAGCATTACCATCAACATCAACATCGACATACTCATCATCAACAACATCATAATCAGCAACATCGTCAGCATCTGTATCATCATCACCATCAACGTTAGCGTCATCATCGTTAGCATCAACATCATCAGCAACAACAACAGCAACTGCATCAGCATCGGCATCACCATCATCGTAATTACCACCGTCACCATCACCATCAGCAGCATCACCAACATCAGCATCATCAATTACATCATTAGTACCATCAACGTCGTCATCATCGGCATCATCACCATGACCACCGCAATCAGCATCATCAGCAGCAGCCTCAGCATCATCAGTATCATCATGGTCACCACCATCTTCAGCATCATCATCACCATCATCATCATCATCAGCAGCATCAGCATTAGCATCAGCATCAGCATCATCATCGCTAACATCCTTACCATCATCACCAATCAGCATCATCATCATCAACGTCAGCATCAGCATCAGATTCAGCACCATCATCGTCACCACCGCCACCATCATTAGCATACCCACCACCACCACCACCATCACCACCTTCATCACCATCGGCATCAGCACCATAACCATCACCATCACCACAATCATCATCAGGGGCGACATGCACATCATCACCATCCTCAACATCACCACGACCACCATCATCAGCATTACCGTCACCATCACCATCACCATCATCACCACCATCATCGACAACATCAGAAGCCGCACAATGATGATCATCATCACCATCAACATCAACATCCTCAGCATCATCATTGTAATGACCATTCATCACCATGGCCATCACCATCATCAGCATCATCAGCAGCATCATGAGAATCAGCATCATGATCATCATCACCACCATCATCATCAGCAGCAACAGCAACGTCAACACCATCATCAGCCTTACCACAGCCATCAGCATCATTGTCATCATCGTCATCAGTACCACACTCCCCATTTCCACCATCATCAGCATCATCATCCACATCATAATCATCATCAACATCATCATCAGCATCAGCATGGGCATGATCTGCTTCATCAGCACTATTATCATCATCATCATCATCATTCTCGTCATCAGCATGATGATCATCATCATGCTCACCGCCATTATCAGAATCACCATGATCACCGCCGTCACCATTACCGTCACCATGACCATCACCATCATCACCAGCAACATCAGCATCGTCGTGAGCACAATCATCATCACGCTCATACTCAGGATCAGCATCCGCATCACCACCACCACCACCACCATAACACGCACCATTACCATCACCATCACAACGCCCACCACCATCAACGGCATCATCATCATCAGCAGCAGCATAATCATCACAGTCACCATGACCTTCAACATCACCATCATCATCAGGGTCATCATCATCATCACAATCGCCGTCATCATCCTGACCAGCATCGACATCAACATCAACACGATCAGCATAATCACCATCAACAACTTCAGTAACACCAGCATCATCATCATCATCATCATCATCATCATCATCCATGTTACCAGCATCGTCATCCTCGCACTCATCACTATGAGCATCACCATCATCATCATCATCATCATTATGATTAGCAGCAGCGGCATCAGCATCATGACCACCATTAGCATCATGATCGTCATCACCATTACCAACACCATGACCATCACCATCATTACCATCATCATCACCAACATCAGCGTTAATGTCAATATCGGCATCATCAGCATCAGCAGCATCAGCATCAGCAGCGTCACCAACACCACCACCATCATCAGCATGGGTTTCATCATTGTCATGATTATCATTCTCACCATCATCATGACCATTACTCTGACCATCACCATCATCAGCAGCATCAGCATCAGCATCAGCGCAATCATCATCACCACCACCATCATCAGCATCACCACCACCATCACCATCATCATCAGCATCATCATCATCACAATGGCCGTCATCATCCTAAACAGCATCGACATCATCATCAACACGGTCAGCATAATCAACATCAGCATCTTCAGTAACACCATCATCATCATCATCCATGTTACCAGCATCGCCATCCTCGCACTCATCACTATGAGCATCACCATCATCATCATCATCATCATGATTAGCAGCAGCGGCATCAGCATCATGACCACCATTAGCATCATGACCGTCATCACCATTACCAACACCATGACCATCACCATCATCACCATCATCATCACCAACATTAGCGTCAATGTCAATATCGGCATCATCAGCATCAGCAGCATCAGCATCAGCAGCGTCACCAACACCACCACCATCATCAGCATGGGTTTCATCATTGTCATGATTATCATTCTCACCATCATCATGACCATTACTCTGACCATCACAATCATCAGCAGCATCAGCATCAGCATCAGCGCAATCATCATCACCACCACCATCATCAGCATCACCACCACCATCACCATCACCATCACCTCCATCATCAGTGTGAGCACCACCACCATCACCATCATCATCACACTCATCATCATCATCATCATCATCATCAACAGTATCATCATCACCATGACCATCAACAACATGATCATCATCACTACAATCGTCACCATCAAAATCATCATCACCTACGCCATCGTCGTCGCCATCGCCATCACCATACTCATCATCACCATCACCATCACCATCAACAACATGATCATCATCACCACCATCGTCACCATCATCATCATCAGCAGTTTCACCATCACCATCGCCATCGCCATCGTCGTCACCAGCACTATCATCATCATCATACCCTGATGTTCCTCATCCTCACCTTACTTCTCTCGTTCCTCGCCATTCCTCCTCCACCGTCCTCCTCCTCCTCCGCCATTATTCCTTTTCCTTTTAAATATCTTCTCCCTGTCGCACCCAGGGACCAATTTTTAGGGCGGGCCGGGCGTTTCGCCTGAGACTTCCTTACCATCATGACTCTGAAGATTAAACACTGGCAACAGTTACACAGATGGAGTGCGGGTCTTCAAAATGTGACTCCCGCCTTAGCGCGGCGCACATTCGTTTCAAACAGGTGCAAGAAGTTTCACGGATTGAGGGCGGGTGGTTTTCAAAATGTGGCTCGCGCCTTAGCGCGGCGCACATTCGTTTTAAACAATTGTACGAAATTTCACGGATTGAGGGCGGGTGGTTTTCAAAATGTGGCTCGCGCCTTGGCGCGGCGCACATTCGTTTTAAAACAATTGCCAAAGTTTCACGGATTGAGGGCGAGTCGTTTTCCAAATGTGGCTCTCGCCTCAGCGCGGCGCACATTTGTTTTAAACATTTGCACGGGTTGCACGGATTGAGGGTGCGTGGTTTTCAAAATGTGGCTCTCGCCTTAGTGCGGCGCACATTCGTTTTGAAAACATGCAAGGGTTTCACGGAATGAAGGCGGTTCTTTTTCAAACTGTGGCTCTCGCCTTAGCCGCCGCGCACATTCGTTTACAATATTCTCAAACGTTTCATGGATGCACATCAGCAAATTACCAGAAATGGTGTTTTGGGGCGGATTCAGGATTATGCGGGTGCAGTCACGTTGATTCTCTGTGTTGAAGTCTTAAAAAGGGCGTTCTGTTACGATTCAGGATCGTCAAGACGCAACAGTCAGGTTGATCCGTGGCGTTGGAATCCCGAGAACATTGTCTTGGCATGCTTCAGGGTCTTCAAGCGGGTGTCTTCCAACGAGGCAGCTCCATCACTGGAAAGGGGCCGTTGTGGGGGCCTCTGCAGAGGGAGCCTGGAGGGAGGGTTCACTCCAACATCGGTGACAAGTCCTGGGTCTGCACTGGCCTTCCTCCTTCTCCTCTTCGTCACCCGCCTCCTCTTCCTCCTCCTCGCCCCGACGCCCTGCCTTGTCGCAGGGCTCCGACGGACCTTCCGCTCCGCACGAGAAGCCCCCCCCGAGCGGAAGCTCCGCCCGCGCACCCCCCTGCGGCCCCACTCGGGAGCGGCCAAGAGGGGGGTGTCCAAGAGGGGGGTGTGCAAATCATGACCGGCGGCACGTGCGCGGCCCAGCGGGGGGGCCCAGGGACGTAATGAGATAAGAAGGGGCGCCATGAGATCTGGGGAGATATCATGGCCCCCGCGATGATATCCACCCCCCCCTAGTCGTCACCCCCCTCTTTGCCGCCCCCGGCCCCGCCCCGCGGGGCTCCGCGCCTTCCGCGCCCCGCCTGCGTCTCCGGGCAGGCGGAGGATCTGCAACCATCTTTTCGGTTGGCCCGAAAAGGGGGGTCCAGCTGGAAAACAGGGTGGCGCCATATGCTTTGAGCAATTTGCATTGCAGGATGTAGTGCGCCCGAGGATTGTGTTGCATTGTATTGCAACTGACGCGTTGCACGCAGAAATCCAGCAACACATTTGCGCCCCGGAATGTATTGCACGCTCGAAACCTACGGCAAAACACAGATCTATTGCACCAGATCCATTGCACCACCCTCTTGTAGCTGGAACCCCCTTTGAGTCAACCAGAATCGTGCTACAGCCACCGTGCTACCAGAAGGAACGCTGGACAAGGAACGAAGAAGCTTTTCTGCACGGCGAGCCTCGGCTTCAAATCGGTTCCCAGACCTGGACCTGAGGAAGGGCACGAAATCCAGAGCCCCTCCTGAGACGCAATTTCCTTTTGCAGCAACTCGTGGGAGCCTTCCGTGTCATCTTGCTGGCTCGCGCGAGTCGACACTGACTGACGCTCGTCGACGCCGAAGGACGTTACATCGACGCTAATCGACGCCACATCGGCGTTATATAATCAAAAACCCTAAGAAGGACGCGCGGTAAGGACGCAAGACCCTTAGAAGCCGAAATTGGGATCTTTGGGGCGGCGGAAGACGACAACCCCAAGGACGCAAGAGCAAGGAAGAGCAAGGACGCAAGGATACCCTGAGCAAAGTCGCGCGTCCGTATTAGGGTTTTTGACTGTAGCATCGGTTGCAACACGCTAGCGGCCAGCGCACGATAGTGTATGGCAAAGAAAAGAGTCCCGAGGACACGCGAGGCTCCCACGAGCTGCTACCGAACGGGAGGGCTTTCCTGATGGAATGGGCCTGTTCTCCACCACCACCACCATCAGTTGGAGGGGGAGGGGATCCTCCTCCTCCTCCTCCTCGCCCTCCTCCTCCTGCTCCACCTCCTCTTCCTCCATCTCCTCCTCCTTCTCCTCCTCCTCCTCCTCGTCCTTTTCCTCCTCGTCCTCCTCCTCCTCCCCCGCTCCAACTTATGGTGGTGGTGGTGGTGGTGGAAACCAGCCCCACCATTCCCTGGCCATGGCAAGCCTCAGCCTCGAACGCGCTCCCCAAGCCACATCGACTACTGCGAAGCTAAGACAGGGACAGCTCAGACCGCGAACAATCGGGAATCTCTAAGGTCCGAACGTTCTGGAAGATGTGTCGGGCGCGAAAATCGGAAGCGGCCAAGAGAGGGGTGTCCAAGAGGGGGGGGTGCAAATCATGACCAGCGGCACGTGCGCGGCCCAGCGGGGGGGCCAGGGACGTAATGAAATAAGAAGAGGCGCCATGAAATCTAGGGAAATATCATGGCCACCGCCATGATATCCACCCCCCCCTAATCATCACCCCCCTCTTTGCCGCCCCCGAGAAAAGCCGGTCGTTCCAGAGCGCTGAGAGCGTTCCGGAACGCTCTGGAGCGATGCGTCTGGGTCCCAGTCCCGCCCGCTCCGGGCAACGGCCCGCGACGCCTCTTGGGGGGCATGGAGGAAAGAGCAGTGCGCGTGTGCACCGACCCTCTCAGGGCGCGACCCGCCCCCCTGAGCGGCTCGCTCCTTCCGCCTCCTCTTTCGGCCGCTTCCTCTGCTCGTCCCCTCCCTCCTGCATGGTGGCGCAATTCGCTACAACGGTATCCCCGTTTAGGCGGCCCTCCGCCAGCGCAGCTACCCTGCCTAGCCGCCGACGCAACAAAAGTGTGCACCGACCCTGGAATGGTCCATCCTGGGCCCCCAAATCTGCGCATACGGTCAAAACGCATGAGAAAAAGGATACGCGATACGGACCCAGACATGCTCGCGTCGTGAAGAAATCAAAACGGGAATTCTCATGACGTGTTCGGCCTCTGGGGGCCCTCTTACCGGGCCCTGGGACCGTTCAAAAATTACTCTGGATGAGAAACTGGTCTCTGGGCAAGGTTTGGGACTTCGGGGGACTGCGTATTGACCAACACCAGGAAGTCGCATGCCTGGGGATGAAGTGGCCTTGGAGGGCCATGTGTTGACGTTCTTCGAGCGGGGCTGGCCAGCAAGAGTTGCCAAGGATGGGCCGCAAGGGAAGGACGCAAGGGCAATCCTGGAAAATTGTCCATCCCTGCTGTGCGCTTCGACCTCGACTGTGCGTGCTCACGCCCTCCCGGCTCGGCCGGCGAGGCAGATGTACCGATCGTGGGCCCAGCACGGGCCCGTCGTGGCCGGTGTATGTGCACACTCCCCACCGCCCGACATCAAGGAAGGGGAACTGGGACACACTAGTAAATAGACACAACTAGCCAGATTCCCAATATTTTTCCATATTGTGTGTGTGGGTTTCTGTCTTCGCCCCCACTTCCCATATTTTCCTATATTTTCGGAGGAATCGACGATTCATTGTGTGTGTGTGTTTTTCCCCTCCTGAATCAATCGACGCCGTGATCTCTGTTCGCGGCGCCGCGGATCCCTCGAAGGTGCCCCTGGGCACTTCGCCTCCCGAGCCGTCTCCTGACCGGCCCCAGGGCCCAGCGAGGGCCCCCTGCCAAACAGCTGCCGTCGCGACCTGCCCACGACGCGTGGATTGGCGGCGCGCAGAGAGAGAGAGAGAGAGAGAGACAGCCCGTGGAGGTGTCAGGAACGCCCCTACACCTCCGGCCTTGCGCCGGGCTGTGGAAAACACAATAAAACACAATGTCGTTGTCAAGCGTCGGTCCAGCGTTTGTGCCGTCCGCCTCGCTTTCTCGCAGCTGGCCCCCTATGCCACGGCGCCCAGTTGAGCGCTCTCCCACTCCACCGGCTGTCTGCGCAGACGGAGATCTTGGCGACGCGCAGAGGGGGGTAATTAGGGAAAGGGGGGCAGATTTCTTAGAAGGAGGCTGCTCCTCAGAAGGCGCCGGCCTCACATCGACAGACGAGGCCCGCGCCTCCTGAGAAGCAGGGGTGCTGCTCAGAAGCCTCCCCCCTCCCCCCTACCCCCCTCTGCGCTCGACTAGGCGTAAGAGTGACCTTTGGTGCGCAGCTTTTGGGGGCGCGAGGCAGCCAAACCCAAGGGCGCGGGCCGCTTATATCGCATCGCGCTCGGCGATCGGGGGGAGCCCGATGAGCCCGCACCAAAGGTCACTTCGGCGAAAGGTCACTCTTACGTGTAGTCGATGCGCGTGGCTGCGTGGATGCCACTGTTTCGAGCCACAGCCCAAGCCTCCGGCGGCGGATCGGGAAGAAATCCGGGCACGCCTGGACGGCCCTCGGAGAGGCCCGGCCGCTGGAGGGCCTCCCGAGCCCGAGGAAACCTCCAGGGACATCTCGCCGAAGATGGCCGAAGGAGAGCCACGACGCGACGGTGCCAGTCGGGGATCTGTTCGGGGGGGCACAAAGGTGGGGTGAGGGCAAAGGTGGGGTTGAAGGGAAAATCGCTCCAGACGGCCCCTGGAAGAAGGGAACGCGATAAGCGGGAGCATCCAGCTGGGCCCGCTCCCCAGCCCAACCACCTTGGGATAACCCTCCCCCTACGAACCCGCGAGAGATTGACCCGGGTCGATCCAAGCCCGGGTCAGTCAGGCCCTGCGGGATCCTGCGGGATCCTGCAGGATCCTGCGCGCCAGCCCGGGACAGTGCACCCCTGGCTCTTCGGCATTGGACAAACCTCCCTTTAGTGAACCTCCCCTTAGTGAAAACGGCCTGGGACCGAAACCGGCGGACCTGCACCCCCAAAAATGACGGCCACGAGGCCCTCTCGCGAAACGAAAACGGCCAATTCCTGAATCGACGTGTCAGGGTAGGTCTGCCCACCTCCGAGCTCTGCAGGATCCTGCGAGATCCGGCGCTCTGGCGGACCTCCGCTTGCACTGGCTCCCGTCCCTGGAGCTCCGAGCCAGAGCCGAAGACAGGGCCCCCCCTCCTCCTCCGCCTCCTCCTCCTCCTCCTCCTCCTCCTCCTCCTCCTCCTCCTTCCCCCTCCCCCCCGCTGGGCGTGCCCGCCGAGGGGTCGCAGGCCTCGCCTCCTCGGCGCCAGGAGTGCGCCCCCCCATGCCTGAGCCTCATGTTCTTCTCCTCCGTTCTCGTCCTCTTCCCTCCTCCCTCCTCCCCTGCCCTTCCCCTCCTCCCTCCTGCCTCCCTCCGTCCTCCCTCCTCGTCCTCCTTCCTCCTCCCTCCTTCCCTTCCCCTCCTCCGTCCTCGTCCTCCTCCCTCCTCCTCCTCGTCCTCCTCCCTCCTCCCCTTCCCTCCCCCTCCTCCCGCCCCTTCCCTCCTAACTTGATCTGCGGCATGTCTCAACTCGGGCCGCCCTGCGAGGGTCCAGGGGCCCACGGCTGTGGTTCCTCCCCGCCCCGATCTGGAGGCTCCTTTCCCCGCCGTCGGTCCTGGAGGTGCACGTAATAGAGGGGGCACAGGATCGCCCACAGCATGCCCGCGACCGCGGTGCAAGCGACGAAGACCTCGCGACCCCTCCCACACACAACCACACACAACCACACACACACACACACACGCACATGCACACACACACACACACGCAACACACACACACACACACAACACAACACAGACAATACGACACGACACGACACGACACGACACGACACGACACGACACGACACGACACGACACATCACAACACACAAGCACACAATGAAACAAACAAACAAACAAACAAACAAACAACCAAACAAACAAACAAACACACAAACAAACAAACAAACACACAGCCACACAAACAAACTCACACCCAATCAAGCGCGGAACCAAACAACACACACACACACACACACTTTCCTCTGGCCGCCGAGTGACGTCACCACAGCAGGAGCCAGAATGGGCTACATAGGAGCCGAACCCCTCACGGCGCAGCGTGTGGGTGGCTGCGCCCACACGTAACAAACACATTTTGGAGCAGGGAGGCGGGGATGGAAGAAGAGTGGAGATCGCATGATAGCTCCACTCTCGTAGGCCGAAGACCATACTCCGTCAGACGTTGGGGGAGGAGGAAGGGGAAGGAGTGAGGAGCGTTTCCCGAGCACCCCCTCCCCGGATCTGCACTCGGGGGTCGTCCGCTATGGGAACATGGAACACTGACGCCAACATCACCAGGGAGCACCAGCGGGAGAAGCCAGGGAGGGATCCCCTGGTGGCGTGGTCCCCCCCTGCCGCTCGAGACACCCCTTATCCCACATCCCCGGCTCGGGGCCCTCGGGGAGGCCATCGTGAAACCTCCTCGCTGGAGGAGGCCCCCTGGTGGTGCTGGTGTCGCTCCTCTTCCCTCCGACCGCTACTACACTGAAGTCGGGCCTGTCCCCCTACAGAGAGCTTTTGGACCCAAAACGGAAAATACTTTTAACACATACTCTAAAGATGCAAAACAATACCCCCCCAAAAAAAGTCCCCGTACCCAAAAAAAGTCCCCGTATTATTTTTTGACAATTTTTGAAAATAAAAAAAAAAAAAAAAAAAAAAAAAACAAAAAAAAAAAAAAAACTCAAAAAAAAAAAAAAAGAAAGATAGAATAATAAAAAAAAAAACAAAAAAGAAAAAAGAAAAAAATGAAACAAAAGCAGGCCCGACTGAACGCTACAAACCTGGCCCGTTCCCGTGGCTCCCTTAGGGGAACAAAAAAGACATAAACAATTAAAACTCAGGGAGGTCCGCGCTGGCCTTCTCGGATCGGCGCCTGGACCTCCCTCCCTGGCGCGCGGAGCCCGCCAGGGGCGGCGCCGGAGGCGCCGCCGGGGGGCCCCAGCGCCGATCCGAGAAATCCGCGCGGACCTCCGAATTTTTATGTACCTGTCACTTTTCCTTCCCCTATCCTTGGCCAGGCCGGGCAGGGGGCGAACGCACAGGTCCCGGGCCCAAGGCGGGCCTGGCCACGGCCCGCGCGCGTGCGCCTCCCCGGCCAGGCAGGGAGGGCGTATGCACACCGATGCAGCCTGGGGATACAGTCAAAAACCCTAATAAGGACGCGCGGTAAGGACGCAAGACCCTTGGAAGCCGAAGTTGGGATTTCTGGGGCGGCGGACGACGAAGACCCCAAGACGAAACCAAGGAAGGACGGAGACGCAAGAGCAAGGAAGAGCAAGGACGCAAGGGTACCCTGAGCAAAGTCGCGCGTCCTTATTAGGGTTTTTGACTGCATGCTGCACCCGTCGTGCCGAAGGACCGCAGGCCACAGATCACTTCGAGCATCCAGAAGCATGGAAACGGTGTCGAGCGAGCATCGCCTCCCAGGGCCCGACACGCGAAAAGCCTCACGTCTCGGTGCTTGCTTGGTGCTCAAAGTTCTTTCTGGTGATCAAGGCTAAATAAGTAGCTTGGAACATCACACGTCTCATTAGGGGGGGGGGGCATGCTCCCGGAGGGACGGCCTGTCGCGGAGGCTCGCCACAGCAGTCGAGCGTCGTCATGAGGCAGTGTGACTGGAGATCCTCTCAAGCCTCCTCCTCCCTCCTCCCTCCTCCCTCCTCCTCCTCCTCCTCCCTCCCTCCCTCCCTCCTCCCTCACTCCCTCCCTCCCTCCCTCCTCCTCCATCCTCCTCTCCTCATCCTCCTCCTCCTCCTCCTCCTGCCTCCTCCACCCTACCTCCTCCATCCTCTCCTCCTCCTCCCCTCCTCCTCCTCCTCCTCCTCCTCCTCCTCCTCCTCCTCCTCCTCCGCTGGGAGAGGGAGCGCGAGGGCTCGCGGCCCTTGGATGCTGCGGAGGCCACTCCCTGAGGGCTCGCACCCCCGGCGGCCCCCCAGGAGCGCCCAGCCGCGGCGACAGGAGCCCCCCAGAGAGGCCCAGGCGAAGCCAGCCTCGAGCGTATCCATATCCCTAAGATTGACACGCCAAAAGGCGATGACAATCTCAGGGATCCGCCCTCAAAAAAATAAGGGAATCCCTAAGATTGGCATCGTGATGAGGAGATGCCCAGCATAGGGATAGGGATATGTTCCAGGCTGGTAACTTATTGCACGAAAAAGGTTGCACGAATCAGCATATACCGACCAGCCGCAGCCTTGGTGCACCCCCCATCTGCCCAGGTGGGGGGGGCAGCAAGGCTGCATTGGGGATCAGGTCAGAAGAAACAACATGCCAGCGCCGACAACGCACTCGTAATTTGCATGCCTCGATGTCATGGCGTCGCTGGTTTCCCCCCGCCTGCAAATCTATGTTGCTCATGTCGTTGGCCATCCGGTTCATGATACGGCCCGTCGGGGTCTTGTCATAGAACCTGGCGCGGGACGGCCGAACTTGCCTGCAAGAGAGAGAGAGAGAGAAAGAGGGCGAGAGCAGTAGAGAGGGGGAGAGAGAGAGAGAGAGACAGAGAGAGAGAGAGAGATCATTAGCCTGGCGAAGATACCTAATATATGCAGTTGTGAGCACCGTCGTTGTATGCACCGCATTCGGAGAAACTCCCTATAGGGCCACGAAACGTGTGAGGGGTGTGCCAAAATTCGTCCGGTGGGCGAATACGAAAGCAGACACTGGGGCCGTCGGTGGAATTCCCTATGGGGCCACGACGCGCGTGAGAGGTGTGCCGAAATAGATGCGGTGGGCGCATGCGAACGCAGCCATTGCGGCCGTCGGTGGAGCTCCCTGTGGGGCCACGTAACGTGGGAGGGGTGTGCCGAAATGGGTGCGGTGGGCGCATGCGAACGCAGCCTCTGGCGCCTTCGGTGGAGCTCCCCGTGGGGCCACGAAACATGTGAGGGGTCCGTCGGAATGGGTGTGCGTGACGCATGCGGGCGGTGGCAGTGGGGCCTTCGGCGGAGCTCCCTGTGGGGCCACGAAACGCGTGAGGGGTGTGCCGAAATGGGTGTGCGTGGCGCATGCGGGCGGTGGCACTTGGGCCTTCGGTGGAGCTCCCTGTGGGGCCACGGAACGTGTGAGGGGTGTGCCGAAATGGGTATACGTGACACATGCGGGCGGTGGCAGTGGGGCCTTCGGCGGAGCTCCCTGTGGGGCCACGAAACGTGTGAGGGGTGTGCCGAAATGGGTGTGCGTGGCGCATGCGGACAAGGGCACTGGGGCCTTCGGTGGAGCTCCCCGTGGGGCCACGAAACGTGTGACAGACGAGGCCACCGCCTGAGACATCCTCACGATTTGCTACCTTGAAGTGCTCAAGTGCTCTGCCTGGTAGAGTTTGCCGATGACCCGCTCGGATTACCAACATGAAGTGCAGGCCCCATGGGGCGGGGGCTCGCCCTTGAGACTTCCTTGCAATTCTCTCGTTGAGGAGATATCCTCGCGATTTGCCCCCTTGGAGTGTAAAAGTGAAATGCCTGGTAGAGCTTGCCGATGACCCGCTCGGATTACCAACATGAAGTGCAGGCCCCATAGGGAGGGGGGTCCCGCCTGAGACTTCCTCGTTACCCACTCACGGACGAGGACCCCGCCTGAAATATCCTCACGATTTGCCCCTTGAGGTGCTCAAGTGCTGCCTTCTACAATTTGCCGATGACCCGCTCGGATTACCAACATGAAGTGCGGGCCCCATGAGCGGGGGCTTCCGCCTGAGACTTCCTCGCAATTCACTCGGTTGAGACAACCTGACCATCTGCCCCATTGAGGTGCTCAAGTGCTGTGCCTGGTAAAGTTTGCCGATGACCAGCGTGGATTACCAACGTGAAGTGCCGGCCACATAGGGAGGAGACTCCCGCTCGAGACGTCCCCGAGGCGAGTATGTGAGTGTGTGAGTGTGTATGGTGACGATGAGTGATGATGGCGATTGGTGATGTTAATGGGTGCGCGCGTATGCGAGTGAGTACGTGAGTGCGCGTGGGATGGTGATGATGATAATGATGATAGTGCTGATGATGATGATGATGATGGTGATGATGATGATGATAAGATAAGGATGATAAGGATGATGACGATGACTTTGATTATGATAATGATGGTGGTGGTGATGATGATGATGCCGATAATGATGATGATAGTGATGATGTGGGTGATGCTGACGAATGAGATGATTGTGATGGTGATGGTGATGAGGAGGAAGAGAGGGATGTGGGTGAAGACTGCGCGGGGTGACCAGGGAAAATAATAACCATGTTCTGGATGTGGGGAAAACCTCATCCTCCCTACTCCTCCGCCCGCCCCCCTCCTCCTGCGAGGAGCTTCTTACTCTCGACAGCTTCGTCGTGGTCGTCATCGCGTCGTCGTCGTCGTGGTCGTAGTCGTGGTCGTTGTCGTCGTGGTCGTCATCGTTTTTGCCGTCGTCGCGGTGGTCATTGTTTTCGTCGTCGTCGCGGTAGTCGTCGTCGTGGTCGTGGTCGTGGTCGTGGTCGTGGTGGTGGTGGTGGTGGTCGTCGTCGTCGTCGTCATCGTCGTCGTCCGTCGTCCGACGTCGTCGTCAGCATCGTCATCAACATCGTCGCCGCCGCCGCCGCCGTCGTCGTCGTCGTCGTCGTCGTCGTCGTCGTCGTCGTCCTCGTCGTCGTCGTCGTCAGGGGTGTGCGCTGGCCTGTCGATGGGCGCGTGCAGGAGCGACCTCACCATCGCCCTGTGGCAGCCGGCCGAGCAGCGGAGCGTCCTGGCGCTGCCCCCCGCGGTCGTCGTGGTCCTCCCTCCTCCTCCTCCTCCCTCCCCCTCCTCCTCCTCCTCCTCCTCCTCCTCCTCCCCCTCCTCCTCCTTCCGCATTCCTCCTCCTCCTCCTCCTCCTTCTTCCTCCTCCTCCTCCTCCTCCTTCCTCCTCCTCCTCCTCGGATCCTCCTCCTCCTCCTCCTCCTGCAAGCGAGTCTGCCCGGGGCAGGAGAGACACCCACAGAACTCTCCGAGCGCCGAGGCGGCTGCGTGCAGCAGGACGGCGCCTCGGTGCCAGCTGGTCCTCCTCCTTCTCCTCCTCCTCCTCCTCCTCCTCCTCCTCTTCGGGATTCTGCTCCCCTTCCTCCTCCTACACCCTCCTGCCTTCTCCTCCTCCTCCTCCTCCTCCTCCTCCTCCTCCTCTTCCTCCTCTTGCCTCATTCCCCTGCCACCGCCTCTTGTTGCCACCTCCCCCTCCTCCTCCTCCTCCTCCTCCTCCTCCTCCTCCTCCTCCTCCTCCTCCTCGTCGGGATCCTGCTTCTCTTTCTCCTCCTGCGTCTCGCCCTCCTGCCAATCGGACGAGCATCCGCAGACCAAGCCCGGGAGGCCACAGTCCTGGTGGGTGCCGGGAGCCGGGACCGTTCTCATGCCAGTGGGCGTTCGTAACTACTTCTGCGAGTCAGAGCAAGCAGAATGATTAACCGAGGCGTACCCAAACCCAGCCTCCACGCGAGCGAACATTTGTATGAACGCCCCGTACAAAGAACACATCGCAAGATATACACCACCTGCGCGGCGCCGCGCCCCCCAGGAGCCCCCGAACGTGGCGACAATTGCGCCAATTCGCGGCCCCCGAAGGCGCCGCGAGGTCTCGCTTGGATCCGCGCTGCCCTGCACTCAGCCGCGCCTCCCACACCCTCTCGGGGCCAGTCAGGCAGTGCAACCCTGGGCCAGTCAGGCTTCGCGAGAAAGTGCGAAATCCTCCAGGATCCTGCAAGATCCTGCGCGCTGAACCTTGCCAAGGCAACCCTGGCTCTCCATGTACCTGCAAGATCCGGCGCTCTGGCTGACCCCCTGTTGACCCCCGTCTCTGCCATCGGGGGGGACGCAAAGGTGGGTTAGGGTTAAGTCGGGCGTGTCCCCCTATAAGGATTTTCGACGAAAAATTAAAAATACGACAAACATACCCCAAAAAGGTCAACAAATACGAAAAAAACAGTCCCCAGACCATATGTTGATTATTTGTTTGGCTATTTTGGGGGTATTTGTTTAATCTTTCGTCGAACATACCCCTGTAGGGGGACACGCCCGACTTAAGGGTAGGGGCGGAGGTGGGGTTCGAGGATGATCACTCCAGGTGCCCCCCGGAAGCAGGACATGTGAGCATCCAGATGGGATCGTTCCCCAGCCCCGCTGACCCCGCCTTGGGATAACCCCCCCTTCGCGAACTCCCGACACGAGCCCGACCCCACGCTCCACGCTCAGCTTCCCGGAGCGTGTGGCACGCGCCACGAGGGCGGCGCCGGAGTCGCCGCCAAGGGAATGAGGGAAAAGGCGCGGCTCCGGCGCTGGCCCAGGGTATCCGCGCGGAGCCAGTTTTTGCTCCGTGCATGTTTCGGTTTCGTGTTTTTATTTATCGCAAGGTGATCCAAAATGCTCCTCGATGGTCCTCGCCACGAAAAAATGCACACGTCCGAGCGATGCCAAATCGACGTGCGTGTCCACCGGGGCTTGGCGCGTGTGGTCCCCAGCACAGCAATCCTTCGAAACCACCGCGAGTCTGCGGGCGACACGCCCCTGACCCAGATCACGGGAGGGTCGCACGGCATAGTTACTTACCCTCCCGCCCACCGGGCATGGGGGGGAGGGAGGAGGCGTGCAGACTGGAACCGGCGCCTCCTGTGCAGACCAGCCCCAGGAGCCTCGGAGCCCAGCGGAGAAGCGGATGGGGGTGAGACCCGAGAGCGGGGCTGGACAGGCCCCCCTTTCGTAAAGCGTGGCTTCGTGAAGACGACCTGAGGCCCCAACCTGGCGGGCGCCCCTTTAGTGAAACGTGGCTTCGTGGAGACGACCTGGGGCCCGCGCCTGGCGGGCGCAGGCCTGGAAGATAGCGGCCGCGGCGCCCTCTCGAGAACCGAAAACGGACAACTCACTGGCTGGGCTTCGAGGCCGTGGGGCGTGGTCGGCGGCCGTGGGGTCGGCGGCGGGGGTCGGCGGCCGCGGGGCTCCCCGGGGCGTGGGCCGGCGGCCGTGGGGCTCCGCGGGGCGGGGGTCGGCGGCCGTGGGGGGGGCGTCGTGGGGGGCGGAGGTCGGCGGTCGGTGCGGGGCCGCCCTCGCGGGCGGCGCCGCCCACGGCGGTCCCGACGGGAGCGGCGTCGGCGCGCTCGGCGCCGTCGGGGTAAAAAAAGGAAAAGAAGAAAAAAGCTGAAGGAAAGAAAAATAAAAAAAACAAAGAAGAACATAAAAACCAACGAGAAAAAGGAAGAAAAAAAGGGGAAAAAAAAAAATGAAAAGAGAACAAAGGAAAGAAAGAAAAAGAGAAAAGAAAAAAATAAAACGACAAGCACAGAAGCATAGTAATAAAAAAAAAAAAAAAAAAAAATATAAGAGGGCGAGATACAGAAAACAGAACCAAGCCGCGCGCGCGGCGCGGGCGGCCCTCTTCCGTCTGAGCCTCTGCCTGCGTGCTGCCGCTCGCACTTCTGTCCCTGTCCCTCCTCCTCCTCCTCCTCCTCCTCCTCCTCCCTGCTTTCCTCCTCCTCCTCCTCCTCCTCCTCCTCCTCCAGCATCTCGTCGGTCGCTCCTGCCAGGTGTTGGCATCCGCCTCCGCCTCCTCCTCCCCCTCCTCCTCTCCCTCCTCCTCCTCGTCCTCCTCCTCCTGCTCATCTTCCTCCAACCCTTTCTTCATCAGTTCCGAATGCACGTGCCCCCCACCCAACCCGCGGATCCAAGGAAGGGGCAATCATTTTCACATCCAAGAGTATGCAATTGTTGCTCTGTCTTCAGCGTACGTATGGCCTTTGAGTATTTGAGGCTTGCCGGGTCGACCATTATATTAACCCCAGGCCTCTCAAGGGGCAAGCTCTGATCAGGACCTCGTGGGGAAAAGCCAGACGCGGCGGTGAGACCCCCTGGAGGCCCAACAAGACGGGCGGTAAACTGCAAATAAAAAACATAGCTCCTCGATCCTCCCTCCATCATTCTCCTCCACTTCTCTCCTCCTCCTCCTCCTCCTCCTCCTCCTCCTCCTAATCCTCCTCCTCCGCATCCTCCTCTTCCTCGTCCTCCTCCTCCTACTCGTACTCTGCCTCCTCCTCCTCCTCCTCCTTCTCCTCCTCCTAATCCTCCTCCTCCTCCTAATCCTCCTCCTCCTCGACCTCCTGGTGAACCCCGGCTCTGCCGCGGAGGCGTCCCCTCTCCCGAGGTCTCGCGGTCGCCCCCATGACGCATCCCGCCCAGCAGCGGCGTCCCCCTCCCCGACCTCCACCGCTTCGCCTCCCTCCGTTTGCTCCCCAAGTTGACTAGAGGCCTCCCAAAAAGGTCCGAGTAGATGGGGTCGGAGGGTCGCGCCGCATCGACGACATCGGTGTGGAGAAAATCAGCCTCCACATCGAGCCGTATTAGCGATGCATCGGCGATGCGGCGCGATCAACCGACCCCATGTACTCGGACCCCATCTGAGAGGCCTAGATTGACCCTCTTCTACTGCTCCTCCTCCTCCTCCTCCCTCCTCCTCCTCCAACTTCTCCATCCCATTTCCTTCTAAACACCGCTGCCCTGTCGCACCCCCAAACGCATCGGTAGGGCAGACCGGGCGTGTCGCATGAGCATTCCTCGCCATGTCTGACCCTGAAACTGGCTAACATCGCAACCACTTGAAGGGTGGAGGGGCAGCCGTTTTATGAATCGCGTTATCGGATTAGCACTGCTCGGCCGCATCTAGTCGTCTGAACAGTCTGCAGCAGCTTCAAGGCTGGATGGATGGGGGGGGGCGGTTTCAACAGGTGGTCGCCATGGCGCCGCGCACATTCGTCTTTGAAGCTTGCAGCCGCTTCGAGGATGGAGGGCGGAGGTCGCTCAAAATGGGGCTCTCGCCTTCGCGCCGCGCGCTTTCGTCTGAACAGCGTCTGCAGCAGCTTCAGAGAAAGGAGGGCGGCTCATCTCCAAAAGGAGGCGCTCGCCCTACCCTGGATGAAGGGGCCCTGGGACACACAAATACATACACACAAATAACAGGATCCCCCACATGTTCCTATATTTTTCGGGTTTTCGTCGTCCTCCCACTTCACATATTTTCCTATATTTTCCTGGGGATCGACGATTCATTGTGTCAGTGGGTTTTTGCCCCTCCTGACTGGAGGCCGGTCCATAAGAAACCTCCCACGGGAAGCCCAGCCCCGAGACCCCGGGACGTCCACTGAGTTTTGGCGCGGGGACGTCACGCGGTGCATCACAAAACCACCGAAACCCAAGAAACCCAAGGCACCCTGGAGGCAAGCAGGGTCGGTGCTCCCGCCTGTGACTGCCTCGCAATGAAGTCAGGGCCCCCCCTCCCCCATCTGAGACTTCCTCACAAAGTACTCACGAACGGCGCTCTGGCTTGAGAGTTCCTCGCAATTGAATCAAGGCTTCCTCGCAAGTTACTCAAGAGCCCCGCTCCCGCCACTGCAGCGGGTTTCTTGGCACAGGTCGTCACTGTAGCGCCGCGGGCACTCGTCTCGCAAAAGTGCAGCAGTTTCAGCGATGGAGCGCATGTCGCCCTCAAAAGGGGAATCTCGCCGCAGCGCCGACCGCACTCGTCTCTAACATCTGCACCAGCTTGGAGGGATGGAGTTGCCGTTTACAGCACAAAAAAGCTGCCCTCGCGCTAGCCCTCCGCAAACTCGTCGTCAAACACCCCAGCAGCTTCAAGGATGGAGTGCGGTCCCTTGTCAAAATAGGGATCTCGCCTCAGCGCCGCGCGCTCGTCCTAAAGTGCAACAGTTGCAAGGGTGAAGCGCAGATCCTTGTTCAGAGTGGCCCTCTCGCTTGAGACTTACTTGAGTCAAGAGGCCAGAAGCTTCGCCAACTTGTGCAGCAGCTGCACGGACGGGGAGCGGCTCTTCAGAGCGGGGCTATGGCTTGCGACGTTCAGAAGGGTGCACACCAGCCATGTCTCTGTCACGACGGGACGATCGACTGAAAGGCAGGCCCGCAGGGTGCTCTTTGTCAAGGGTGCGCTTCCTGCAGCACGGCGAAAGGAAGGCCTGCAGGCACTCAGCGAGCAGGCCCGAGGCGGGAGGATGTATTGCAGCATCGCTGATGCATCGTGTGCTTACTGCTCACTCTGGTCCTCCCTCCTTCTCCCGCTGCACCGTGTATCCCAGCCATCCCTCCGCCGCTCCATCCTCTTCTTCCACACGCTCCTCGTCCTCCTTCCACGCGTCTGCCTCTTCTACTCCTCTCCCTCCGTCCACTCCTCACCCAGCCCTCCTCCCCTTCCTCCTCCTCGTCCTCGTCCTCTTCCTCCCCACTTCTCCTGGGCAATCCAAACTCCTCCTCCTTCTCTTCATCTCCTCCTCCCACTCTCCCCTTTCAGCCCTCAATCCTCGATCCTCCTGAGCCTCATCCTCTTCCATCCCGTCCCTCCCTCTCCTCCCTCGCCCTCTCTCGCCCATTCCACAGCAGGGGCAAAGGCGGACAACGCGTGTCCATTTCTGCCCGGCCGCCCAGCAGACGAACCTGGCAACGGGGGGGGGAGTGACGGAGGGAGGAGGACACAAGACAAGACCCCGTCATATCCATGACTATGCTAGCACTCTGACTGCAAGCACTGCACAAACAATCACAACTGCATGCAATCGGGAACGCGGAAGGATGGAAGCCGGGAGACGGAGGAGGTGGTGGATGAGGAGTAAGGAGGGGTAAGGGTAGAGGCATGAGGAGCATGACGTGACGAGGACAACTCATGAGGGAAGAGGGTGGGAGACGGGGGTATCGAGGATGGGGTATGCAGTAGGGGGACACCTGGGAGGACGACGAGGACGGCGAAGGTTGTTTAGCCCGGCACACCCACCCGGACTGGCCGCTCAGGAAGCGGCACCTCCCGAAGGAGGGTGCCCAAGGTGCCGGCATGAATTCACCTGCCGTCGGACCTCGCAGTGAAAGGGCTGCAGGCCACCATGGCCAACAAGGCACATGCCGCCGCGGGGACGACGAAGAAGATGAACAAGAAGAGGAATAATAATAAGAAGAAGAAGAAGAAGAACACTAGGGACGACGGAAAAGAGAGGAAGGGGGAGGGGAAGACGGGATGGATGATCAAAGAAGATGAACTGGACATGTCCGACACCTTTCGACATTCGTGGGCCCTTGCCAGGCCCAGGCAACCAGCAAACAACTACTCAGGATGAAGAGCTGCTCCCTGGGAAAAGGTCCAGACCTCTTGGCCACGCTGTGAGAAAACCGCGACGCCGGATGCATCGGTCTCCTGGACGATCCCCGCCGCCATGGCAAGATTCGCCTCGGAATCAGTGTCAGAACTCGGGGGGGTGCTGGAGGCGTCCCTTGCCCAAGGGCCCAGGGTGCCCCCAAGCTGTTCGATCCGTCTCTAGGAACCAAGAGAAGCGACACCACCACCACCACCACCACCGCCACCACCACCACTAGGGACCACCAGCGGGAGGAGCAAGCGGGGGCCCCCCTGGTGGTGTGGTCCCCCCTCTCGCTCGAGACGTCCCCCACCCCCAGGCTCGGGGCGGTCTGTCTGGCCGTCTTTCGTCTCATGCCCTTTCTTGCAGTGGAAACACTGCCGCGAGGTGCGTTGGCCTCCTTTATTGCTCGTCCTTTTCTCTCTACTTCTGTTAAAGCTGTCGCACCTCTTCCTCACAGGAACGAGGGAGAAGGAAGGAGGGGATAGAAGAGGAGGAGGAGGAGGAGGAGGAGGAGGAGGAGGAGGCATCGTGGACCTCCTCGCTGGAGGTGGCCCCCCCCCGGTTGTGGCGGTGGCACCGCTCGGATTTTGGAGGCCCTGGCCCCTCGCGAGGGGCGCTGGGGAGGGCCGCGCGGCCTCTCCCCGGAGGCCGGCGACGAGTACGACGAGGAGGAGGGCGAGCAGGACGAGTACGACGAGGAGGAGCGCGGAGGAGCAGGAGGAGGAGGAGGAGGAGGACGAGTACGACGAGGAGGAGGGCAAGCTGGAGGAGGACCAGTGACAGGGGAACAAATAGTGACATAAACATAAAAAAACTCGGAGGTCCGCGCGGATTTCTCGGATCGGCGCTGGACCCCCCTCCCTGGCGCGCGGAGCGCGCCAGGGCGGCGCTGGAGGCGCCGCCGGGGGGTCCCACAGAGTTGAAAACAAAACAAGAAAACCAGAACACTAAACCCCAAAAAAAACCAAAAACGCGCCCGAACCGAGAAATCTGCGCGGACCTCCGAGTTGTTCTGTTTATGTCACTTTTTGTTCCCCTAAGTGCGGCATCAACGATGTTGGATTAAACCCTCCCACCGAGCTCCCTCTTCATATGCCCCTGCGGCGGTTAATTCCTACCGAGGGAGCTGCCTCGTTGGGAGACAATTGTTTGAAGACCCTGAAGCATGCCAACACATTGTTCTCGGGATTCCAACGCCACGAATTAACCTGACTGTTGCGTCTTGACGATCCCGAATCGCGCCAGGATGCCATTCCTGTGACTTGCACACAGCGAGCCAACATAATTTGTGCATCCTCATAAGCCTGAGACATTCCAAACACACAATTTCTGGTACGTTGATCATGGGAATCCGTGAAACCCTTGCAATGTTCAAATCGAATGTGCGCGGCGCGAAAGCGAGAAACGCATTTTGAAAAGGAGCCGCTCTCGATCCGTGAAACTCTTGCAAATGTTGAAGACGGATGGGCGCGGCGCTAAAGCGAGAGCCACAAATAGAAAACCACTTGCCCTCAATCCGTGAAACTCTTACAAATGCTTGAGACGACTATGCGCGGCGCTAAGGCGAGAGCCGAAAACCACCCGCCCTCCATCTGCGAAACCGTTGCCAAGTCTTATTTTAAGCTTCAGAAGTAATAAGCGGTGAGGAAGTCTCGGGCGAAACGCCCGGCCCGCCCCAAAAACTGGCCTCGGGGTGCAACAGGGAGACGTTCATGCACAAGGAACAGGAATGGAGGAAGAGAAGGAATCGAGGAAGACGGCGGCGGGATCGACAATCCGCCGGCCCCCTTGTGAGGCCACCATGCTGTAGGGCGAAGGTTCGCAGTTCCTTGTACCAGTTGCAGCTTCCAGTTTCCAATGTTACAATTATGTTTCTTGCTGCTTCCTGTTCCTTGTTGCAATTATGCTTCTTGCTGCTTACTGTTCCTTGTTGATGGACCGCGCGAGGGGGGAGGCCCAAAACGGGCATTTTTACCACGCCCTGAGCGTGTGCTCTGAATTGCGGGGGTGGGTAGAAATTGTCACCCCTCACGCAGACGGCGGCGAGATCGACAATTACACATCCACCACCACTGGCCAGGTCCGTTCTGGGCCCGGGAGCGGTGTGTAGCTCCTCCCTGGCCAAGGGCCAGGGGGGCGTGTGTACTCTCCGCTCCTGGCCCCAGGAGATGGGCCAGCCCAGCGGCGGTGGATGTGTATAGATCTCGTCGCCCTGGAGATCGAGTTGCAGATCGACCACAGACTCGAATTGTTCCAAACTCGATTCTGTCTCCGAGTCGACGAACAAATCCGCAGATTGTTCCGTAGATCTACGGATCATTTTGAGCGGCGGTGGATGTGTAGAGATCTCGTCGCCCTAGAGATAGAGTTGCAGATCGACCACAGACCTGAACTGATCCGAACTTGATTCTTCCTTCGAGTCGACGAACAAATCCGCGGAATGTTTCGTAGGTCTGCGGAGCATTCTGAGTAGTCCTTCGTTGATCCGACAGAGGAATCAATGTGGGGGTAGAAAGAAAAAAAACGAAAGAAAGAGAAAGGACGAAAAAACGAGAGGAGGATCACAATGTGGGGGTAGAACCAATTCCGTAATCTATCTCCCCTCGCAAGAAAACGGCAAAAAAAAGAAAATCAAAAAACATCAAATCAAAAATCAAAAGATCAAAAAGTCAAGCACAAAAAAAAAATCAAAAAAAAAAAAGATATCAAAAAACAATCAAAAACACACAAAAAAAAATCAAAAAAAATCACAAATCACAAACAAATCAATCAAAAATCAAAAAATCAAAATAAAAATCGGAGGCAGTGTGGACTCCAGCATCGAAGCCGGGACATTCCGTATCGACTCCAAGTGTTCGTCGGATCGGGCTGCATCGGCACATGCCCTGGCATGGCATCAACCGGATCGGCTGCGCCGGGAGGCGCAGCAGCGCCGTGCAGGCATACGACAAGGAACTCGTACCATCGCACACCGCCGGGCAAACGCTTCGTCGATCTCAGAGGCTCCGCAGGGGCCCCGGGGACTGCTGAGGGCACATGGGGGCCAGCGCGGGAATAGGGGACCTGCTTCCGCGGGGCACCTGCTGCGAGGCCGACCTGCTGCCTGCTTCGCTCGCTGTGGCGCCGCCGCGCGGCCATCGCGCGGATGTGGGACGTCGCAGGAACGGCACACACACACACGACTGCCACGGGCAGGGCACGCCCGCACAACTCTGAGGCCGAAGCTCCTCTCCGAGCAGAGAGCGGCTCCTACCTCGCCATCGCTCGGCCGTCCATTTCCCGTGCACTTTTCGGCTTCGTGCGTATTTTTTTTGCTCGATGGTCCAGGATGGTCATCGATGGTTCTCGCCGAGAAAAAAATGCACACGTCCGAACGATGCCAAGCTACTGCAGCGGGCTCACTGCGGGACGACCGCGCGACCAGCGCGTCGGACCGCGCCCCACCCCCGGGCCGACCAGGTCAACGTGCTCGCCCCCATCCAGAAGGAGTACTGCATGCCGTACTTCCACGCGCTCGGGTAGACCTCGCCGGCCGCGACCCGCCGGCCCCCACAGCTCCGGGACCCGATATGAGTGTAGGGAACCTTGGGCATTCCAAGGGTTTGACAACAAAAAACTAAGCATTTTCAACTCGATTTCGCTTCTCCGTTCTCTCCCTCCTCCCTCCTCCCTCCTCCTCCTCCTCCTCCTCCTCCTCCTCCTCCTCCTCCTCCTCCTCCTCCTCCTCCATCTCCTCGTCTTTATCTTCGTCACCCTCACGCTTTGCCCTCCCTCGTCCCTCCCTATCGTCCTCTTTCTCATCCTCCAGTCCTCCCTCTTCTTCCCCGCCCCCCACCCCGCAGCGCCCCGCCGAAGAGGCACGCCCAGACCTCCGGCGCCACGGGAGCAAGGCGGCGGCCGTCCCTTGAGGAGCTCGACGACCGTCCAGTGACAAGACCGTGTGGCGACTCCAACCAAAACAAAAAACTCCCCGCTCGGCCCGTCGCCGCGCCGCCGTGGGGGGGGCACCCGCCGCCCGCGGCGCCCTCGGAGGAGCGACCCCGCGCCCCCACGCCGCGCCGCCGCCCCGAAGCCCCACGGGCTCACCCGACGGCGTGGTCGCCGCACCCTCTTTCGGGAGCGGCCAAGAGAGGGGTGTCCAAGAGGGAGGGGGTGCAAATCATGACCGGCGGCATGTGCACGGCCCAGCGGGGGAGCCTGGGACGTAATGAAATGAGAAGAGGCGCCATGAAATCCGAGGAAAAATCATGGCCCGCGCCATGAAATCCAACCCCCCCTAGTCATAGTCCTCACCCCCCCTTTTCTTTTCCGCTCCCGACTCTTGGGGCTTCCGAGCTTCCGGGCGAGCGACGAAAAGAGAGGCGGGCCTCGCGCGAGATTTTGGACGAAATGGGTACGGAAAAAATGGGCACTATGCCCAATAACAAATGTTGTCCCGAACCAACAGCGGCCGCTGTTGGGCAGGCGGCCTTCTGTCTCGAATGGACACAGGCCGCGGCGGCGTGGACAGCGAATCCTGTTCAAAATGAACAGGAACTGCTGTTGGGCAGTGTACCCATTCTTTCCGTACCCATTTCGGGCGTCCAAAGAGATACCAGACCGCCCTTCCGCCGCAGCTCACGCGGCCCTTTCCGGCGCGGCACGCCCCTCTGGAAGCGAGGGGGGCGCTCCTGCGCGGCCTCTCTCGCGGGCAGCTCGCGCTCCGGTGTCGGCGACGACGACACCGCTCTCCAGCGGCAGGCGCAGGGCTTCGGCCTCTGCCAGCCCGACCCGGGCTAACGACGAGGAGGAGGAGGAGGAGGAGGAGGAGGAGGAGGAGGAGGAGGAGGAGGAGGAGGAGGAGGAGGAGGAGGAGGAGGAGGAGGAGGGAGGGATGGAGGGAGGTGGGAGGGGATGGAGGGAGGAGGTAAGGGGGAGGGAGGCGAAGGAGGAGGAGGGAGGGAGGAGGAGGAGGAGGTCTCCCGCGAGCCCACGCCCGAGGTCGCGGTCGCCGCGCCGCACAGGGCAGGGCCCCCGAGCTCGGGGCTCGCCCTCAGCGCGCGGGCTCTCTGGCGGTCGGGAGAGCGTCTGCCATCGGCGCGTCGCGGCGGCGGCCAATGCGACGCGCTGTGCCGTGCGAGCGGCTGGCAGGTCGCTCCGCTCAACGGGGCGGACGGCTCGGGAAAGCTCGGGAATGTTGGTGGAACCCGGGGACTGCGACATGGATACCATGTCGCGCCGCAGCGTTCGTGGGCAAGAGCCTGCGGCGCCACGCGCCATCCAAGGGTTCCCGCGACCGCACGAGGTGGGCTGTGATCTGGCCCTCCCGCTCACAGAGTCACTCACCCGCACGACTACATCGGGTTCTCGCTGCCGATCCTCGGCTCCATGAGGCTGCAGGACAAGGAGGAGTGACGATCAAAGCTCGGCTCCAAATCTTCCATGTGTGTACGGCCTCCCCGGGAGGCCCTCGTTACAGGGCAGGTTTTAATACATGGTGTTTTTTTTTACATATAGGATGTTTAACACATGACTAATCTATGAATAAATGTATGCACAAACTCGTATTTGCTTTTAGTACTACATCCCTGCATGTTTAAATACACGATCCGCACTCGGAGCATGCATCAAAAACGGCACTGCAGCACGGCTGCCCTCGACTGGGGCGGCACTGCCCTCCCGCTCCTCACTCCTGCTCCTCCGCCCCACTCCCTCCCCCGTCCGTCCTCCCACCCTCCCCCTCTTTCTGAAGGGGCCCCAGGACACACAAACAAGTGGCACGTGTGCCATGGCTCTTGCACAAAAAGGAAGGGGGAGGAGGAGGATGTGGAGGAGGAGGGGGGGGAGAGGATGCCAGACATCGCAGAAGGAGTGAACAAAACAGGGCCGCAAGAGGGGCTCCAGAGGGCGAGCGCGAGGAGACTCCAAGGGCCGTCCCGCGCGAGCGAGCACGCGCGGGGGGGCGATGAGACGGCGCGGGGGAGGGGGGGCGGAGCGGGGGGGGGGTGCGCGACGCGAAATAAACTGTCGGGGCGGAGGGGGCACTGGGCGTGCGCTGGAGCCGCGGGGGGGCGCTGAGACGGCGCGGGGGAGGGGGCGGAGCGGGGGGGGGGTGCGGTGCCGAAATAAAGTGGTCGAAGCGGAGGGTGCACTGGGCGGGCGCTGGAGCCGCGGGGGGGCGCTGAGACGGCGCGGGGGAGGGGGCGGAGCGGGGGGGGGGTGCGGTGCCGAAATAAAGTGGTCGTGGCGGAGGGGGCACTGGGCGGGCGCTGGAGCCGCGCGGGGGCGCTGAGACGGCGCGGGGGAGGGGGCGGAGCGGGGGGGTGGTGCGGTGCCGAAATAAAGCGGTCGAAGCGGAGGGGGCGCTGGGCGGGCGCTGGAGCCGCGGGGGGGCGCTGAGACGGCGCGGGGGAGGGGGCGGAGCGGGGGGGGGGCGGTGCCGAAATAAAGTGGTCCGAAGGCGGAGGGGGCACTGGGGCGGGCGCTGAAAGCCGCGGGGGGGCGTGAGAAGGCGCGGGGGCAGGGGCGGAGCAGCGGGGGGGGGGGGGCGGTGCCGAAATAAAGTGGTCGTGGCGGAGGGGGCGCTGGGCGGGCGCTGGAGCCGCGCGGGGGCGCTGACACGGCGCGGGGGAGGGGCCGGAGCGGGGAGGGGGGGTGCGGTGCCGAAATAAAGTGGTCGGGGCGGAGGAGGCACTGGGCGGGCGCTGGAGCCGCGGGGGGGCGCTGAGACGGCGCGGTGGAGGGCGCGGAGCGGGGGGGGGGGTGCGGGGCCCAAATAAAGTGGTCGAAGCGGAGGGGGCACTGGGCGGGCGCTGGAGCCGCGGGGAGGCGCTGAGGCGGCGCGGGGGAGGGGGCGGAGCGGGGGGGGGTGCGGTGCCGAAATAAAGTGGTCGGGGCGGAGGGGGCACTGGGCGGGCGCTGGAGCCGCGGGAGGGCGCTGAGACGGAGGGGGCGCATGATGATGATGATGATGTGGATGATGATGATGATGATGGTGATTATGATGGTGATGATGGTGAGGATGATGGTGATGATGATGATGATGATGATGATGATGATGATGATGATGATGATGATGATGATGATGATGATGATGATGATGATGATGATGATGATGATGATGATGATGATGATGATGATGATGATGATGATGATGATGATGGTGATTATGATGGTGATGATGGTGAGGATGATGGTGATGATGATGATGATGATGATGATGATGATGATGATGATGATGATGATGATGATGATGATGATGATGATGATGATGATGATGATGATGGTGATGATGATGAAGGGGGGGGGTGCGGTGCCGAAATAAAGTGGTCGGAGCTCTAGACACCCTGTGCAAGAGAATCAACTTTTTCGCTGTCGAGGGCGCCTGTCCCTGAGCGGCTGGAAAGTTTATACCCTTACGGTGGCACCGTAGGGGTATAAACTTTCCAGCCGCCCAGGGGCAGGTGTCCCCGACGGCGAAAAAGTTTATTTTATACCGTTCTTCGCCCGTTGATTGATAGTAGTCATGGGCGACTTCCCGAGGCTGCCCTCGCATCCTCCCCCTTCGGCCCATCCCTGGTCGCCTCCGCTGGCCGCGCCCCGCCTGCAGTTCGGCGTGGCCCTCCAGGGCCCCTGGCATCCTTGCGTCGTGCGTCCTTCCTGTACGGGTTGGCAGTACATTACCAGCCTAGAACATATCCCTATCCCTACGCTGGGCATCTCCTCATCACGATGCCAATCTTAGGGATTCCCTTATTTTTTGAGGGCGGATCCCTAAGATTGTCGTCGCCTTTTGGCGTGTCAATCTTAGGGATAGGGATACGTTCGAGGCTGGTAGGTACACCGTGCCTGGGCACATTACCAGCCTCGAAGGTATCCTTATCCCTAAGATTGACACGCCAAAAGGCGACGACAATCTTGGGGATGCGCCCTGAAAAAAGAAGGGAATCCCTAAGATTGGCATCGTGATGAGGAGGTGCCCAGCATAGGGATAGGGATGTGTTCCAGGCTGGTAAGCACGGGACGGCCCTGGCCAGGCGCGGCGGTGGCGCCTTGTGTGCCCTCTGCGCCGGGGTCGCCCGCAGGGGGGCGCGAGGTCCCGCGGGACGGCGGCGACCTCGGCCTGCCAGATGGGGTCCGAGCAGATGGGGTCGGAGGATCGCGCCGCACCGCCGATGCATCGGCGCTGCGGCTCGATAGTGGGGCCCGATTTTCCCCACGCCGGCGTCGCCGATGCACCGGCGATGCGGCGTGATCCTCCGACATCCTCTGGGAGGCCTACGGGCGAGAGGGTGCGAAGATTCGGCGGCGAGCGAGGGGGGGGAAGTTCGGAGGAGGAAAAGGTACCCATACCGGTATCCTGCCCTCGTTGTCGCCTTTCTGGAGCCTCCTGGGAGGCCTTCGTCGCCACTGCTGGATTCGCCTCGAAATTTTGGTCAGGACGCACCCCACGAGAGGTCCGTGGAGTAGCGGTATCAGCACCTCTTGGTTCCCCCAGAAGTGAGAAGGAGAAGGTTGTTTCAGAAGGCGGCGGGACTTCTCAGAAGCCCTCGCGCCTTCCGAGAAGGTGTCCGTGCTTTCGGGGAAGGTCCAGGGAGCTCCTTGGAAATTGGGGGACTTCTGAGCCCTCTCAGAAGGCCCGCCCCTTCGCACTTCCCCCCATGGGCTCGCCGCCGAAAGATCAGCACGACGCCTAGAGTCTATCCTGGAGGCTTGCGTGTTTCCGAAGACCCCAGCGGGGCTGTTCCGTGATGACGCGATTGGTCTCACAGCGTTGCGGCGGCTCTCGGCCGTCTTGCGGCAGTTATGCAGGCCAGCTTGGGCCCTTCATGAGCAGCTGTTGGCCAGGAGGAGGAGGAGGAGATGGAGGAGGGGGAGGAGGAGGAGGAGAAGGAGGAGGAGGAGGAGAAGGAGGAGGAGGAGGAGGAGGAGGAGAAGGAACAGGGGGAGGAGCAGGATGAGGAGGAGGAGGAAGAGGAGGAGGAGGAGGAGGAGGAGGAGGAGGAGGAGGAGGAGGAGGTCGGTGGACGAGGGAGATGTTCGACCTTGGCCACAAAGCGCATTATGGTCCCCTCCCCCCCTCCTCCTCCATGACGTAGCGCCCTGTTCCCCCCTCCCTGCAGTGCACCCCCGGCACTGCCGCAGCGCCCGCGTGCGTTTATGGCTATTGGTCACGGACGGCTTCTTGACGCCCCCCTCGGCCAAGTCAGAAACGGCCCTCGTGCGCCGAATTTGGCGAGGCACACGCTGTTTTGATCTGTGGTCTATCAGGACGTCTGAGGTATGGGAACCAGACTTGCCTGCTGCTCTGGAAGCTCGGCGGCGGCGCTCGAGCTCGCGCAGATCCTCCTCCTCGGGATTGCCCGAGAGGAGGGAGGAGGAAGGATGAAGGAGCAGGCGCAGGAGGAGGAGGAGGAGGAGGAGGAGGAGGAGGAGGAGGAGGAGGAGGAGGAGGAGGAGGAGGAGGAGGAGGGAGGAGGAGGAGGAGGAGGAGGACGAGGAGGAGGGAGGAGGAGGAGGAGAGGAGGAGAGGAGGAGGGAGCAGAGCAGGAGGAGGATAGCAGGAGCAGGAGGAGAGAAACATTTTGATGAGGAGGAGAGGGAGGAGGAGGAGTGAGGAGGAGAGGAATGAGGAGGAGAGGTGGAGGAGGAGGAGGAATAGGAGGAATAGGAGGTGAAGAAGGAGGAGGAGGAGGAGGAGGAGGAGGAGGAGGAAGGAGGGAGGAATGAGGATGGAGAAAGGTCGAAGAGGAGAAGAACGAAGGAGGAGGAGGATGAGGAGGAGGAGGGAGGAGGAGGAGGAAGGAGGAGAGGAGGAAGAGGAGGGGGGAAGGAGAAGGGAGGGGGAGGGAGAAGGGAAGAGGAGGAGGGGAAAAGGAGAGGAGGAGGGGAGGAGGAGGAGGAGGAGGGAGGAGCCGACGAGGAGGAGGAGGAGGAGGAGGAGGAGGAGGAGGAGGAGGAGAGGAGGAGGAGCAGGAGGACCAGGCAGGATCATCGTTATCCTTCTGCTTCTCCTCCTGCTCCCCCTCCTGCCCCCCCCTCCTCCGACTCCCCCTCCTCTATTTCTTTTCCTTCTACTTCATTTCTCCCTGTCGCACCCCGAGGCCAGATGTTAGGGCGGGCCAGGCGTGTCGCCTGAGACGTCCTCACCATGCATGATTATGAAGCTGAGCATTGACAACAGTTTCACATCTGGAAGGTGGGTGGTTTCCAAGATGTGGCCCTCTCCTGAGCGCCGCGCACATTCGTTTTAAACGTCTGCAAGCGTTTCACGGATTGAGGGCGGGTCGTTTTCAAAATGTGGTTTTCGCCTTAGCGCCGCGCACATGAGTTTAAACATGTGCAAGAGCATCACGGATGGAGGGCGGGTGGTTTTCAAAATGTAATTCTCGCCCCAGCGCCGCGCACCTTCGTTTATAACATTGGCAAGAGCTTCACGGATTGAGGGCGGGCCGTTTTCAAAATGTGGCTCTCACTCTACCGCCGCGCACATGCGTTTCAACAAATTGCGGAAGTTTCACGGATTAAGGGCGGTTCCTTTTAAACATGTAGTTCTCGCCTTCGCGCCGCGCACATTCGTTGAAATCATTTGCAAGAGTGTCACGGATTCCCATGATCAACGTACCAGAAATTATGTTTTGGAAGGATTCGGGGTTACGCCGGTGCACAAGCTTCGTCGATTTGCTGTAATCAAGTCCCAGGAGCGACGTTCTGGCCCGATTCAGAATCGTCCAGACGCAACAATCAGGTTGATCCGTGGCGTTGGAACCCCGAGCACAATGTTTCGGCATGCGTCAAGGTCTTCAAACGGGTGTCTTCCAACGAGGCAGTTCCCTCAATGGGAATGCATTGTTTCAGGTGCCTGTGAAGAGGGAGCTTGGAGGGAGGGTCTAGTCCAGCATCGTTGAGGACTCTTGGGTTTGCCCTGGTCCTCCTCCTTCTCCTCCTCCTCCTCCCTCCTCCCTCCCCTGCTCAGGCAACCCCTCGGCGGCGTTCGAGTTCGGGCAGATCCCGAACGACGGCATCGGCCTCGCGCGCCTGGAGCTCCGGGCGCCGCCGGGTCCGCGGGCGGGCTAGCCTCGCGTCCGGGTGGGCGCCGCCGCCGGTCGGCTTGGTCCCCGCGGGAGGGCCACGCCAGGGGTCCGTCCACGGACACTTTCAAGCCGTCATCAGGGGAAGAGGGAGAGTAGTATGCATATTGAGTAATTGCGGAGGGAGGAGGGGGGACGGAGGAGGAAGAACGGAGGACGGATGGAGGAGGGAGGAGGGAGGAGGGAGGAGGGAGGAGGGATGGAGGAGGGAGGAGGGCGGAGGGAGGAGGGACCAGAGGGGGTGCCCCCGAGGGCCCGCGGCGCGGGCGGGCCCCGCCGCGCGCGCCGCGCGCGCGCCCTGCGGACTTCGTGCTCTCCTGCTGCCCGAGGAGGCGGGCGCGGGCGATGTCTGCATCGGCAACACGTGGGCGGGGCTGGGATTCAGTCGGGCCTGTCCTCCACAGGAGGAATCTTCAGAAATAGGAAAAGATATAGGGGATCATTTTCGATTATGTTTGGACTCTTCTGGTTTACTTTTGGAGCAACTTTGTTTTTCGCCCAAAATCCGCCTGTAGGGGGACACGCCCGACCTGCGGCTAGGACGAGGATCAATCCGTTCCAGAGCGTTCCAGGACGCTCTCAAACAGCATTCTGGCGCGCTCTGAGAAGGCCGCGGCGCCCGAGGCATGCTCCAGATCCGCGGGATCTCAGAGGTTCTCGATTTATCCTCGCCCGAAATAATTATTGTCCTGGCTTCGTATTAAAAGCCGAATTCACCCCGTCAGTGTTGCTTGCGCGGAATCCAGGTGATTGTCCCCCCGAGCCTCGGGCAGAGCTAGGTATGTCTAGACCGACCAGACGGGATTCGAGTAGATGGGGTCGGAGGATCGTGTCGCATCGGCGATGCATCGCCGATGCGGCTCGATGTGGGACCAGGTTTTCTCCGCGCTGGCGTCGCCAAGGCGCCTCCGACATCTCCGATGCATCGCCGATGCGCTGGCGATGCGTCCGCGATGCGGCGCGATCCTCGGGCTCCATGTGCTCGGACCCTACCTGCTAGGAGGCCTCTAATATCAATTCGTAGTTTCCCGATGCTGGAGGGCAGGGATCCTCCGTGATCGTCAGGGGTTGCCACAGGGGTCCCGGGCTCCAGTATCCCGCAGGGTTTCCAAGGACCCCCCCGCGGCCTTCAGAGCACCTCTCACGATGCCCCTGGGGGGCTCCTCCTCCTCCTTTACCCCTCCTCCTCCTCCTCCTCCTCCTCCTCCGTATACCCCTCCTCATCTTCGCCCCAGGGACTCCCACCCAGATAGCACTGCATCCGGAGATGGCCGACAGCGGTTGGCCGCTACGTGGCAGCATTCGATGCTCGGCCGAGGGTCGACTGTTCCCGTGCTCTGTAGCAGCGGGTCGCTCACTCCGATCATTCCTTGTGCTGTGTAGCAGCTGTTGTGACATCAACAGGGTCTCAGTCGTCGCGAGTGCCATGAGTATGTATCCTTTGTAGTTCCTAGCATCACGCCCGTTCATTCGAAGCTGTACAAAGCAGCGTAAAAGGACACACTGCAGCTCCATATAATGCAATGCAAAGCGACGCAATACAATTCGAGTCAACGCAGAACAATGTACATCAATATAGAGCAGCGCCAAGCAATGCCAAGCAATACAGACAACGTGATACAACGCAAAGCAACGCACATAAATGCAAACCACGCGCAACTCAACGCACAGCAAAAACAAAGCGACGTGAAGCAGCGCAACATAATGCAAAGCAGTGCAAAGCAATGCGAAACTATTCAGAGCAAGGCAAAGCATGGGCACAGCAAACAACACCAAAGAACAGCAGCGCAATGCGACGCGATAGTAAAGCAGTGCGATTGCAACGCTATGCAACGACGCAAATCACAACGCGACGCAAAGCACAATGTAATGCCAAACAGCGCGAAGCAGTGCGAAGCAAGGCGAAACAGGGCGAAGCACGGTGAAGCAAGGCGACGCAAGGCGCAGCAAGGCGCAGCGAGGCGAAGCGATGCGGCGACGGGGCGGTGGGCGGCGACGACGCGGCGACGACGGCCGCATGCCCGCAGCCCCGGGCGGCGAGGCGGCGACGAGGCGGCGACGAGGCGGCGACGGTGGGCACAGGGCGTGCAGAGCGGCCCGCAAGCCGGAGGAGGAGGAGGAGGAGGAGGAGGAGGAGGAGGAGGAGGAGGAGGAAGAGGGGGAGGGGGAGGGGGAAGGGGAGGGGGAATGATTTCGAACAGAAGTGAGGAACCCTAAGTGCGAATACTGTCTGGGACAAGGAAGTGATACACGCTGGTCGTTGGAAGTAGGTGTTCTGGGACTCCCAGATCCCAACTTGCTTCTAGCGCCTTCCTGCTTCAAGAAACGATGTGCTTGTACTGTATGTTGGTATTCCTTGGGAGGGACTGAGCGCCATTTTTTGGGCTCAAGCTATTTTGGTTCTCAAACGGTTTGAAGTGCGGGCGCCTCGCGCATACCAGAAAAGGACATGTTTCTCGTGTGCCCGGACATGGCGCTCCGCCTCGCCACTCTGTTGCCCGCGCTGGTACTGGCAAGTGAATCGGAGGACGCCTGTCTGGCAGGGCAAGGGTGTGCTCTGGATGAGCAGGACGAGACAGGGCTGCTGCAGAACAGTGCCACGATGGCAGCCGTCGCGAAGCAGAGGCACTTCGAGGCGAAGCATTCCCGCCGTCAGCCACAGCATGACTCCCCGTCTGGCACGAGCATTAATACGAGCGCCGACAGCACATCCGATGATGATTCACAGCAAATGAGCCTCAGCCTACAGGCCAGGCAGGTCCGTGTCATGGCTCCCGAGTTTACGGTTCAAATTGCTGTTTGAATTTTGGGGGTTATTTCAGGGACAAGTGCGAAGCATGCATGTGCGCCACCTCTGTCGCGCGATTATGTTGCAACCGCGACCAGGACCCGTCCTCAGGCTGCAGTCGCGACGGTCACTGTGGTCCAAGCAGCGAGTGTTTCAACCGCTTGCCTTTTGGTTCACCATGCGGGGGGGGGCCTTCAGTGCCGTCTCCCGTGGATTTGCGATCCCGAACCCTGCGGGAGGCCCAGCCCCCCATCTGGGGCCCCGGCGATGACCGGAGTGGGGGGCCCGAGCTGTCATTCATCGTCCCTGGGTGCGTGGCTGAAGTGGGAACCCGTGGTGAGGGTTCTGTTGGTTGCGTTGTCGTTGTTGTTGTTGTTGTTGTTGTTGTTGTTGTTGTTGTTGTTGTTGTTGTTGTTGTTGTTGTTGTTGTTGTTGTGCTTGTGCTTGTTGTTGTTGTTGTTGTCTTTATTACAGTTGATTGTGGTCGTCGTCTCCCCCGCGACCCGCCCGCGACCCGCCCGGCGACCCGCCCCGCGACCCGCCCCGCGACCCACCCCGCGACCCGCCTTGCGACCCGCCCGCGACCCAACCCGCGACCCATCCGCGACCGGCCCGCGATCCACCCGCGACCCACCCCGCGACCTACCCGCGACCCACCCGCGACCCACTTGTGAACCTCCCGCGACCCACCTTGCGACCCTTCCGCGATCCACTTGCGACCCGCCCGCGACCGAGCCCGCGACCCGCCCGCGACCCACCCGCGACCGATCCACGTTGGTTTGAAGGAAATATCAGCGCATTCGGCGGGGGCAATTTGTGACATTTTGGCGCCTGCGGCGGGCTTCTCCGGAGTCTTGCGTATTGCCGACGTCCTCGTTGCCCTCTCACTCTCATCCGCATCTGTTGGGTGCTACGAATTTAATGGCAGCGCGAAGTCGCCAAGCAGCATCAGTCGCTTCCTCTCGTATTGGAACGTCTGGGGTTCTCACCTTTTCGGCGTTGCCTCGTGGGTAGCGGCGACCGCGAGTCGCCGCGGGGGCGTCGGGGCAGTTGTGGAATGGGGGGTGGGGGGGGGGGGCCTGCAAGGTTATCGTAGTCTGATTCGTTGTTTTGCCGATCGGCGCGGGCCCTCGCCGCCCCCCCCATGGAATGGGCCCCACCTCCCCCCCCTTTGGTGGGCGTGCGAATCGCTGCGTCGCGCAACTGTGCGTCGCGTTTTCGGGGCGGCACTCGGGAAGACGAGAGAAAGGGGCTCCAGGGCGCCGGATGCGGGGTAAAACGCGCACATGCACGCGCAAGCGCACGCAGGATGCGCGGCAACGCGCGCACAAACGCACGAACCCACAAACGCGCAGGCGCACGAACGCGCAAACACACGCAATCACACAATCACACAGACACACAACACACACATTCACACAAACACGCAAACACACGAGCGCGCACGCAAACACACAAACAGACAAACACGCAAACACACCAACACACGAACGCACGAACACACGAACACAACACGCAACCACGAGCACGCACACGCACGCGCACGGGTGTAGCCAGTTGTTGTAGGATCTTTTAGAATTGCAGATCTTGAAGATTTCAATCAGATCCCAACTTGACTCTAATTGAATTCGGATTCCCCCGTGGGATCCCCCCAGAAGCCCCTCCCCCCGTTAGGATTTCTAATTGGGTTCGCAATGCGATTCCCCCTCGAGTCCTCCATGGGATTCCGCCCGCAACGCTGTTTAATGGGTTTTGGCCCTTGTTTCGTTTTTCGTTATGTTTTTTCGGTGTGCTTCCGTTGTGTTGTTCGTTTGCCTTGATGTCTCGTTTGGGTGTTGACTGTTTTTTTGGTGCGCGTTTCGTTTTTCGTTCTGCTTTGTCGCGGTTCCAATGTTGCGTTTCATTTTTCGTATTGCGTGTTCTATTCATTGGGCGGTTCATTCCGTTGTTCGTTTCTTCTCGCGCCGCCGTCGTCTTTCGAGTTTCTGTTTGCGTTCCGCTGCGCTGCCGTCGGTTGGTTCGTGTTTCGTTTCGTTCTTCGTTCTGTTGTTGCTTCTGGTGTTCTTAATCGGCGGCCCGTGGCCCAGTGATATTTTCCTCTTGTTCGAGCTGTAGTTTTTGGGCGTTCGTTCAGTTTTATTATTCGCTGTTGTTGTTCCTGCTCTTTTGTTGCACTCCTGACCGGAGCTTCAGCGTGGGCCGCGGCCTCTGCCGTGGCCCCATCCATGCTTCTGGGCATTCGTTTCGTTTGTATTTCGCATCGTTTTTCGATTCGTCTCTGTCGCTCCTTGCTCTGGCCATAGTTTCCGGTCGTTCGTTTCGTTTTTCGTTTCGTTGTCCCCCCCCCCTTGATTGTTGCGATCTTGGCCTGATTTTCAGCCGGGGCCCCAGCGTCTGCCGCGGCCTCGGCCGTCGATCGGGCATTCGGTTCGTTTGCCGCTTCGTTTTTCCTTTTGGGTTCTGAGCAAGAACAGAATCTAACCCAGCAGCAGGACGCGGCCGCAGACGGCCAACGACGGGGTCTCAGGGCGCGCCGAAGGGGAAACGTTCTGAGAGGGAATGCATCGCCTCGCGCTGCGTGCGCCACCCGCTCGCGCGCGCGCGGACGCGCGCGTGGGGAATTCTGTATTGCCCACGATGGAAAAGTCGCCAGGGTGGCTTGGAAACCAGAGTGAACCCTTAACCGTGATAAGCCGCATGTCGGGTGGCCCGCCCGCGCGGCGGTCGCGCGACCGCGCGCTCGTGGTTGCGCGCGTTGTGAGTTCTTCGGTGTTCGCTATGATTTTTCCCCAATGTTGGCTTGCAAACCGAAGATCGCCCTTGACGGTGTCCAACGGGATTCTGGGCGCCCGCCCGCGCGTCGGTCGCCCGATCGCGCTCGCGCGCGCGCGCGGGCGCGCGCGTGGGGAATTCTGATTTGTCTACGAAGGAAATTGCCAAGGTTGCTTGGAAATTAGAGTGAACCCTTTACGGTGGCCAACTGGATTTCAGGTGGCCCGCCCGCGCGTGGGTCACCGGAGCGCGCGCGCGCGGACGCGGACGCGCGAGCGCGGAATTCTGTAGCGTCCACAATGGAGGAGTCGGCATGTTAATGTGGATTTTTCTGTTTTAAAGATGTTAACGGTGGCCGGCCGAATGTCGTGTGACCCGCCCGCGCGTGTGTGATTAAATCGCGCTTGCGCGTGCTCGGACGCGCGCCTGGCGCCGCGTGCAAAAGTCGACATGTTGGCCTGGGAACTAATGTAAACTTTGAACAGTGACCGACCCAATTTCGGGTGACCCGCCCGCGCGTGGGTCGCCGGATCGCGCGCGAGCGGGCGCGCGCGTGGGGAATCTTGCATTGTCCGCATTAGAGAAGTCGCCATTGTTGCTCGGAAACTAAGTCGAACCTTAACGGGGTGACCAACCGGATTTCGGGTGACCCGCCCGCGCGTCGATCGCCTGATCGCGCGCGCGCGGATGCGCGCGTGGCGATTTATGTAGTGTCCACAATTGAAGAGTCGCCTTGTTGGCCTGGATACTAATGTGAATCCCTAGCGGTGACCAACCGGATTTCGACCCGCGTGTGGGCCACCCGATCGCGCACGCGCGCGCGGACGCGCGCGTGGGGGACGTTGTATTGTCCACAATGGAGGAGTGTCCATCTTAGCTTGGAAACTAAAGTTAACCCTAATTCGAACCAGCGGGATTTCGAGTGACCCGCCCGCGCGTCGGTCGCCCAATCGCGCCCGCGCGGGCGCGCGCGTGACGAGTTCTGTAGTGTCCACAAGGGAAAAGTCACCATATTGGCTTGGAAATCGGAATGAACCCTTAACCGTGGCCAACCGGATTTCGGGTGACGCGCCCGCGCGTCGGTCACCCGATCGCGCGCGCGCGCGGACGCGCGAGCGGTGAATTGTGTATTTGTCCGCAATGGACGAGTTGCCATGGTGGCCTCAGAACTAGAGTAAATCCTTAACCGTGACAAGCCAGATTTGAGGTGACCCAGCTCGCTCGTCAGTAGTGTCCACAGTGGGATAGAGGCCATGTTTGCTTGGAAACTCACGTGAACGCTTAACGGTGGCCAATTCGATTTCGGGTGGCCCCCCCGCGCGTGGGTCACCTGATCGCGCTCGCGCGCGCGGACGCGCGCGTTGGGAGTTCGATCATGTCCACAGCGGAAAAGTTGCCATGTGGCCATGTGTGATCTCTTGATAGTGACCAGCCAGATGTCGGGTGACCCACCGGCGCGTCGGTTGCCCACTCGCGCGCGCGGACGCGCGCGTGGGGAGTTTTGTATTGTCGCGACGGGAAGTCGCCATGCTGGCCTGAAATCTAAAGTGAACTTCAGCGGTGACCACCCGGATGGCGGGTGACCCGCCCGCGCGTCGGTCACCCAGTCGCGCGCGCGTGCGGGCGACCGCGTGGGGAATTCTGCAATGCCCTCAATGGAAAAATTATCATGTTTGCCTCGGAACTACAGTGAACCCTTAAACGTGACCCACGGGATTTCGTGTTACCAGCCCGCGCGTTGGTCATCCAATCGTCCGCTCGCGCGGACGCGCGCGTGGGGAATTCTGTATTCCCCACAATGCAAAAGTCGCCATGGTGGCCTGGGAATTAAAGTGATCCCTTAACGGTGACCAGCCGTATTTCAGGTGCCCCGCCCGCGCGTTCGATCGCGCGCGCGTGCGGACGCGCACGTTGGGGAAGTCTGCATAGTCGAAACTAGAGAAGTTGCCACGGTGGCGTGGAAATTGAAGTGGGCCCTGAATGGTGACCAACGGAATTTCGGATGACCCGCCCGCGCGTGCGTCACCCGATCGTGCGCGCGCGCGTTGGGGAATTCTATGTCGTTGAAATAGAGAAGTCGCCATGATGGCCTGAGAATTAGAGTGAATCCTTGACGGTGATCAACCGGATCGGGTGACCCGCCCGCGCGTCGCGGGTCGCCGAGTGCCCTGCGATTCCAGGGCCCGAGAATCCAGAACCCCCCAGCAAAATTGCCGTAGATTCCAGAGCCGAAGACTTCGCAGCTAGGCCTTGGACTCTTGAGTCCAGAACTCATGAGCTCGAGATTCCAGGGTCGAGGGCTCCTGTGTTTGGCATGCCAGGGCCCGAGGACACATGTGCCCTTGACGCCGTGTCCCAAGCTTTTTGGACCCAGGACTCCCGGGCCTCCGTCTGCAGGGCCCAGGATACGTAGTCCCAGGGTCCCAGGGCCTTAGGTTCCAGTGCCCGAGGCGTCGGCTATCAGAAAACATAAGGGTGGATACGAGTGTTCAAGAGTCCTTGTTCTCTGAATCCAGGACCCAGGGCCAAACTCCTGGGCCATAGGCTCCTGGCCCGACTCTGTCGTCTCATGACCATGCCGTGGCATGGCGCTGGAAATAATGACGCTGGCGCTGCAGTGGGAGCGCGATTCGGAACGAGCGGAAGCTCGGAACTGAGGCCAGCGCTGCAGCGGGAACACGATCCGGAAAGAGCGATAGCCCGAAACTGAGGCCAGCGCTTCAGCGAGAGTAGCATTTGACAAACAAACCCAAGCGCGGAAGCGTGGAAATGAGGACGCTTAGCGTGACATAGCATGGCGTGGCGACTCCGCAAAAGGGGGGGAGTCCTTTTGCGGCCCAGCAAATCAGCGAATCGACACCGAATGTGTGTTCACTTCCGATGGTTTCTTCGTTTTTTTGTTGTTTATTAAAGAAATGGGGCCTATTTGGAAGGACCGATGCCGTGGCATGGTGGTGGAAATAATG
Organism: Prorocentrum cordatum; assembly: GCA_963575745.1. Classification (NCBI taxonomy): domain Eukaryota; class Dinophyceae; order Prorocentrales; family Prorocentraceae; genus Prorocentrum; species Prorocentrum cordatum. The sequence goes on along the minus strand of CAUYUJ010015815.1, from coordinate 102,491 downwards.
ACGCCAGCGCTGCAGCGGGAGCGCGATTCGGAACGAGCGGAAGCGCGGAACTGAGGCCAGCGCTGCAGCGGGAACACGATTCGGAACGAGCGGCAGCCCGAGACTGAGGTCAGCGCTCCAGAGAGAGTATGATTTTGAAAAAAACACCTAAGCGAAAACCAGTTTCCCGGGAATCTTGTGTGAAAAAATCCAGTTCGCGGAGGGTGCCGAATATTTCCCGGACGCCACCAGGGGAGAGAGGAGAGTAGTACTCATGTTGTGTAATTGTGAAGTGGAGGAGAAGGGAAGGGGAGGGGAAGGGAGGGAGGGAAAGATGGAGGAGGAGGAGGAGGAGGAGGAGGAGGAGGAGGAGGAAGAGCAGAGTTGACTGTAAACTCCAAGGAGTTCGTGATCAACAACGCCATCGGCATCCACCCCAAGGACCAGTCTCCCGGGCTGGGCACCGCCTCTCTCAAGATTGCTTGCTCGCGTGCCACGCGGGCTGCGCCAGTGCGACCGGGCGCACCTTAAATGGGGGAGGGGCAGCAGGAGGAGGAGGGGGAGGAGGAGGAGGAGGAGGAGGAGGAGGAGGAGGAGGAGGAGGAGGAGGAGGAGGAGGAGGAGGCGGAGGAGGAGGAGGAGGAGGAGGGAGGAGGAGGAGGAGGACGAGGGCGCATCTTAAAGGGGGGAGGGGCAACGATTAGGGGGATAGGCATATTGGGGGACGCATCGACTCCCAATCGCCCATTGATCCCCGATGAGGGCCTGATAGCCCCACCCCGCCCAGGAACGTGCGGATTCACTATCGGTGGGCCCATCGCCGATCTATCGGCGATGTATCGCCGATTCCATGTCGATGCTCCCCCCCCTCCATGCCTGCCCCCTCCTGTCGTTGCCCCTGAAGGGGGGGGAGAGTGACAGGGTGAGGTGGGGGCGGGGGGGGATTGAGGAGGGGGAGGATTGGGAGTGGGTTGGGGGGGGGGTGAAGGGAGGGGGGGGGGAGGAAGGGGGGCGAGGCAGGAGAGGCGAGAAGGGCGGTGGGGCTGGCCGCATCGCCAGAGCGTCGGTCCCAGGCCAGGGCGTCCGGTTTTGCAGGCGAGCGCGGCGGCAGCAGCACGGGTGTGCCTGCCACGCTCTCAAGCCGTGGCGTCGCTCGGACGTGTGCACGTGGGCTCGTCGTGGGCCCTCGAGGAGCAT
>CAUYUJ010015815.1:88815-96315 GCA_963575745.1 Prorocentrum cordatum | reverse complement strand
CTCTGGTGTCGAGAAAGTGCCACGCCTGCTAGGCCCTGCGACATTGGCGCGTATAGGGGCCGCGGTGAGAGACCACCCCCTGCGCACCCCCTGCGGTGTCGAGAAAGTGCCACGCCTGCTAGGCCCTGCGACATTGGCGCGTATAGAGACCGCGGTGAGAGACCACCCCCTGCGCACCCCCTCCGGTGTCGAGAAAGTGCCACGCCTGCTAGGCCCTGCGACATTGGCGCGTATAGAGACCGCGGTGAGAGAGGCCCCGACCGTATAGAGACCGCGGTGAGAGACCACCCCCTGCGCACCCCCTCTGGTGTCGAGAAAGTGCCACGCCTGCTAGGCCCTGCGACATTGGCGCGTATAGGGACCGCGGTGAGAGACCGCCCCCTGCGCACCCCCTCTGGTGTCGAGAAAGTGCCACGCCTGCTAGGCCCTGCGACATTGGCGCGTATAGAGACCGCGGTGAGAGACCACCCCCTGCGCACCCCCTCTGGTGTCGAGAAAGTGCCACGCCTGCTAGGCCTGCGACATTGGCGCGTATAGTGTATGATGCGTGTGCGGCTATATCGGGGCGTGTCTCATGTGGGTGCCCACTATGTCGCGCACACGCTTCAATGGACGTTGCAGTGATCACGCCAGGCGCGCACTAGCGTTGTATGTTGTGTGTGTGTGTTGTATGCGAGTGTGTGCATGCGCGCGGCCGTATGTAGACGCGTGTCTCATGTACTTGCCGTGCACGCGTTGAGCGCGGGTGAGGAGTGAAAGGAGGAGAGAGGAGATGAGGTGTGAGGTGAGGTGAGACGCGGGTGCGCCGCGGCAGGGAAGAGAACCAGAACCCTACGAAACATGTGGGAAATACCGAAAACTAAAAACCCGTCCCCGGTGTTGGTTGTCACCAAGTGAGGTGATGCCCCAGGCAGGTCCGCGCCGCGTTGACGCGGCGGCGGCCATACCCAGCGCTGGTGTGCACGGCTGAAGATGGGCTGTGCTTTTGTTCGGGTCGTTCTTTACGCCCGGATCTCGGGTCCAGGTGTGCCCCTGACCCACGGCAGGGCCGGACCTCGACGCTGTTTGGCTGGACTTCGGCGGTGTTGTGTGTTTTCCGTGTTCGGCAGGGAGGTGCAGGACGACGGGTCGAGCAGCACGAACAACAAGACGAGACCAGAACGAAACACAGCGTTCGGGTCCAGCCCTGACCCACGGCTCCCCTAGGATCTTCGAGGGGGCCCCACGGCCTCCAGAGCACCCCCCTATGAGGCCCGGAGGGCCCAGGGATAGGTCGGGCTTGCCCCCCTACAGGCCGATTTTCGAGGAAAAATAAAGATAGCCAAACATACGCAGAATGTCTAAGAAATGCAAGAAAATAGTCGGACTATGTTTAAAACCATTTTCGAATATTCTTCCTCCTGTAGAGGGACAGGCCCGACTTAAGCCCAGGGGCTCCAGCATGGAGCGAAAAGCGGGGGGCACCCTGGGACAGGGTTACGTCGGGCGTGTCCCTCTACAGGAGGAATACGTATTCAAAATAGTTAAGAATAATTTGGGGACGATTTTCGTCTCCCAACCTTCCTTGGCTGGGTATTCGTTTTGAATAGAGCACTGCGGTCGCGTCCTTCTCCTCCCGCCTCCTGCCTCCTGTCTTCCGCCTCCCGCCCCCCCTCCTGCCTGTCTCTTCTTGTGAGGCACCGCGCGGATCTGAGCGGGACCTCCCCGTCCCTGGGGTCCAGCGGAGTGAGGCACCGCGTGGATTTGAGCGGGACCTCCCCGTCCCTGGGGGGCTGCGTTCTGCGACGTTGTCGCCATTTTCGAGGGCTGCTGGTGGGTCCAGCGGAGTGAGGCGCCGCGCGGATCTGAGCGGGACCTCACCGTCCTTGGGGGGCTGCGATTTGCGAAATTGTCGCCTCTTTCGAGTTCTGCTGGTGGTTCCAGCGGAGTGAGGCACCGCGCGGATCTGAGCGGGACCTCCCCGTCCCTTGGGGGTTGCGTTCTGTGACATTGTCGCCATTTTCGAGGGCTGCTGGTGGGTCTAGCGGAGTGAGGCACCGCGCGGATCTGAGCGGGACCTCCCCGTCCCTGGGGGGGCTGCGTTCTGCGACGCTGTTGTCACTTTTTAGTGCTGCTGGTGGGTCCAGCGGAGTGAGGCACCGCGCGGATCTGAGCGGGACCTCCCCGTCCCTGGGGGGCTGTGATCTGCGAAATTGTCGCCACTTTCGAGGGCTGCTGGTGGGTCCAGCGGAGTGAGGCACCGCGCGGATCTGAGCGGGACTTCCCCCTCCCTGGGGGGCTGTGGTTTGCGGAATTGTCGCCACGTTCGAGTGCTGCTGGTGGGTCCAGCGGAGTGAGGCACCGCGCGGATCTGAGCGGGACCTCCCCGTCCCTGGGGGGTTGCGTTCTGTGATATTGTCGCCACTTTCGAGGGCTGCTGGTGGGTCTAGCGGAGTGAGGCACCGCGCGGATCTGAGCGGGACCTCCCCGTTGCGTTCTGCGAAATTGTCGCCACTTTCGAGTGCTGCTGGTGGGCCTAGCGCAGTGAGGCACCGCGCGGATCTGAGCGGGACCTCCCCGTCCCTAGGGGGTTGCGTTCTGTGAACCTGTCGCCTCTTTCGAAGGCTGCTGGTGGGTCTAGCGGAGTGAGGCACCGCGCGGATCTGAGCGGGACCTCCCCGTCCCTGGGGGGCTGCGTTCTGCGACGCTGTTGTCACTTTTTAGTGCTGCTGGTGGGTCCAGCGGAGTGAGGCACCGCGCGGATCTGAGCGGGACCTCCCCGTCCCTGGGGGGCTGTGATCTGCGAAATTGTCGCCTCTTTCGAGGGCTGCTGGTGGGTCCCGCGGAGTGAGGCACCGCGCGGATTTGAGCGGGACCTCCCCGTCCCTAGGGGGTTGCGTTCTGCGACAATGTCGCCACTTTCGAGTGCTGCGTGTGGGTCTAGCGGAGAGAGGCACCGCGCGGATCTGAGCGGGACCTCCCCGTCCTTGGGGGGCCGCGCCTTCAAAGCCAGCTGGTGAGGCACCCCAGTCGCGCCCAGGCTCTTGCCAGTCGTGTTGTTCGCGTAGGTGAAGGTGATCTTCACGTTCTCGTCGTATTTGATCTCGTCGGGGCTGATGGTCGTGAGGACCTGCTCCTGGAGGTAGGCGATCAGGTCGACCCCGCTCATGGACCTGGTGGTCCTCCGTGGAGAAGAGCGCGTACATCACCGGCGTCGAACTCACGGGCTCCACCTCGCCGTCTAGGCAGCTCCAGTGGGCCACGCAGGGCTCGTCCAGCTCCTCGATCCCCACACCTGCCGAGCTCATCGACGCGTCGCCTCTGTGCTTGTGGGGGCAGCCCACCGTCTTAATGGGCCCGCGGCAGGCCAGGCATCTTGGTGTCCTTGGCGTCCGTGGTGCAGGCGGAGGCAGTGCCTTGGCCCCACCGGGGCCCTGTGCAGGCCTCCGAGGCCCTCGTGGACCGCTGGGTCCGCTGGCTGAGCGTCCCTCGGCGGAGCCTCGACCTCCTGGGGGCAGAGCTGCCAACCCTGCCCCGGGGCAGAGGCCACGAGCCTTCTGCACGTCGTGCAGGATCCTGCGAGCCGCCGACCACGTGCGGTGAGCTGCGGAGGCCTGGCCCTCGGACATGGCCACATGCTCCTCCAGTGCTCCTCCAGTGCCAGCACGTCGTCCTCCTCGAGCTGCTCCTCGCAGCCTCCCTCGTCTTCGACGGCTCCCACGTGGGACTGGTCGAACTCTTCGTCCTGGCAGTGCGAGCGAGCATGAGGCTGCCTACCCTGCGGGGCCCACGCTGATGGGAACGATCTCTCGCCAGCAGGTCCTGATCAGTCCACGTACTCTTCAGCAGCTTCGTCACGTTCTCTCTCGTACACTCGCCGTTGATCGCAGTGCTGAGTGAAGCTCGCTCCGTAGCCAGCAGACCCGCATTCCGCCACAACAGCATTCCGCGTACTTGGGTTGGCAGAATCTCCTTGAGATTCGGCGCGATCGTCATGTAGGCTTTCAACAGCTCGTGATAGAGGTCATCTTCGGTCTCGATCCATTGGGACATGGTCTGGCCGTGCTTCCGCATGACAGTTGCCCGCCCAGGACCTCCGTAGAAATACTTGCCTGTCCTACCGTCCACGTCGGCAAATACCTGAGTACCGAGCGACCTTCGGAAGGCCTCGATCAAGCTCTCCGCTCCTTTGGTAGCATGCTGCCGAATCGGGGTGTACATGTTGGCCAGTCCCATCGACCGCACCTGATCTGTTCAATATCATGGCCAACTTCACTACGCAGCGGCGCTTCAGACACATTTCGTCGCAAAGACGTTTCAACAGTTTAAGTGCCTGAGAGCCGCAATCGTGCCCTGGCACGTGATGATGCTGAGTCTGATGCTGAGGATGCTGATGGTGAATGTGGCGGCCGTGAAACAAAACAATCTCATGGCCAACTTCCTCTGCGCTGATTGTGGCGGCGGCGCTCGGAGCAGTCCAGGGCCGAGCAGGTGCCGCTGCTCCTCCGTGGTCCCCAGAACCAGGAGCTCCACAGCCTTCAGGAGGGAAAGAAACACACAGACACAATTAATCGGCGATTTCCCAGAAAATCTGGGAAAATATGGGAAGTGGGGGGGAGACAAAAACACAGAAAATATACGAAAATATGGGGTATCTTTTTATTTGCGTGTATTTATTTGTGTGTCCCAGGGCCCCTTCAATCCTGCGCATGGGTCTCGAGTGACTCCGCGCGACCGTCCCAGACTGGGACCTTCTCCGTGGGACTGCCGTCCTCCATCGCGCGAGGTCGGGAGCGCGAGAGCGTCTCGCGCTCCGCTACCAATCCAAATCAACGCATGTTTCGTTGGCTCTGAGTGCGCGTCTTGTACACGGCCGTAGCTTGTTCTAAAATGGCTGATGTACGCACACGAGCACCTGCACGAGTGAGAGGGAGAGAGGACTAGGAGAAAGTAGAGACTGTGAATGCACAAGCTGTGGAACGCCGCAAGCTCCAGAAACGAAGCCCCGAAGAGGGCCCCAAGACGGCCCAGGAGGCTCCCAAGACAACCCAAGTGTGCCCCAAGAACGCCCCAAGAGGGGGCCCAGAGGGGGACCACGAACCGATATGTCGTGGCCTCTGGCCCTAGAGGCCCTCAGTAGACCCCCGGAGGCCACCAAGAGGCTCCCAAGAAGCTCCGTGAGGTCCCCAAGAGACCCCACGAAGCCCCAAGAGGCCCGCATGGGACCCCCAGGGAACGCCCAAGACGCCCCCCAACACACCCCAACAAATCATGTCCCCAGAAATTCTTCCGGGGACATGGTTCATCATGGGCCCGAGAGTGTCCGGAGGCTCCGAAGTACCATCACGCTACCGGAGAGCTGCCAGGGAAGTTGACTGGGAACATGATTGATCGACTTGTTGCGGCCCTCCGCGGATCTTTTCGCACAAAGTAGGTGCATGGGCGAACCTTGCCACAAAGTCGCCCCTGAACTCGTCAATGCCTGGGGCCTGCTAGAACCTCAGCGCGCGAGGCGCGCGCGTGTGTTTTTAGTATATTTGTATATAAAAGTACCCACACGCATCATGACCCCCCTTTGCTCTTGGAGTATGGCACGAGGAAGGGGCTTGTTCCGCTTGGGGGAGGAACCTGTTGAGTATTTGGTGTTGCGTTGGAATTTGAGGCTGTTGAGTACTGCAAAGGGCGAACATCGCTCCGAAATTGGGCCGAACAAGCTTGCAAAACAGAAGTCTTAACATTACGTGCGAAGATCGCAGGAAACATGTACAGGGTCATGCAACACATGCACAGGGGGGGGGGCATAATGCGTGCGGTAGGCTATATAGATGTATATGTATACATACATCGAGTTATATTGTAATCGGTACTTTCATACAGCGATACATATATAGATACATATATATATATATATATATATATGCTCGCCCCCCCCCCCCAGCACCCCCCAACGACCATCTTTCTCTTCCTCCTCTCTTATCCTCATCCTCCTCTTTCTCCTCCGCGTCATTCTCCTCATCGCTCTCCCCATTCTCCTCATTCTCATTCTCCGCATTCTCCTCCTCATTCTCCTCATCTTCTTCATTATCTTTCTCCTCATTCTGCTCATTCTCCTCCTCATTCTCCTTCTCCTCCTAATTCTCCTCATTCTCCTCCCCATTCTCCTCGTCCTCCCCCTCATTTGCTCCCCGCTTTCCGTCGCTCCTCCTCTTCTTATGAGGAGGAGGAGGAGGAAGATCTGGGATCTGCTCTTTTCTGATTGAAATCTTTTTAGGAATTTGATCAAATTCAATAGGAATTCTTTGGATCTGGGACCTGCTCCGTTCCTATTGAAATCCGATTAGAATCCTATTGAATTTGGAATCCTCTGGATCTGGGATCTGCTCCGTTCTTATTGAAATCCGATTAGAGTCCGATTCAATTTGGAATCCTCTGGATCTGGGATCTGCTCCGTTCTTATTTAAATCCTTTCAGGGCCCGGTTCAACTTCAATAGGACTCCTTTGGATTTGAGACGTGCTCCGTTTCTATTGAAGTTTGTTTAGAACCCCATCCAAATTCAATAGGAATCCTCTCGATCTGGGATCGCTTCCATTTCGCATTGAAACCGTATCCGATTCCTATTCAAATTCAATAGGAATCCTCTGGATCTGGGATATGATGCACTTCCATTGGAATCATATGAGAACACTGTTCGAATTCCATGGGAGTCCTCTTCATATGGGATATGCTCCTTTCCACTTGACGTCCTTCCCTTCCTCTTCTTGTACACATGTTTTGGAGAGGGAGAGGGACAGAGAGAGAGAGGGAGCGAGAATCAAGGAGGGCTCCTCTCTCTCCTTCTCCTCCTTCTCCTCCTCCTCCTCCCTTTTTAGTTATAGAGAGAGAGTGAGAGAGAGAGAGAGAGAGAGAGAGAAGAGAGAGACAGAGAGAGAGAGAGAGATGGACAGAGAGACGGACAGAAGGGGAGGGAGAGAGAGAGAGAGAGAGAGATGGAGATGGGGGTGAGAGTTAGTTCCTCTCTCATCCTATTCCTCTCTCCTCCTCCTCTCCGCACCTGCGTGAAAGACAGAGGGGAATATCGAGAGAGCGAGAGAGAGAGAGAGAATATTCCTCGCCTGCTGCGGCCGCTCGTACTCTTTCTCTCATGAGGCAAATGATGATGATGAGGAGGAGGAAGATCTGCGATCTGCTCTTCCTATGGAAATATTATCACGAGCTTGATCAAACTCAATAGGCATTCTTTGGATATGGGGCCGGCCCCGTTCCTATTGAAATCCGATTAGAATCCTATTCAAATTCATTAGGAACCCTCTGGATCTGGGATCTGCCCCGCTCCTATTGGCATCCGATCAAGGCCCTATTCAAATTCAATAGGGATCCTTTGTATTTGGGACGTGCTCCGTTTCTATTGAAGTTTGATTAGAATCATCCAAATTCAATGGGAATCCTCTGGATCTTGGATCACTTCCATTTCCCATTGACATCGTATCCGATTTCTATTCAAATTCAACAAGAATCCTCT
>CAUYUJ010015815.1:81315-83815 GCA_963575745.1 Prorocentrum cordatum | reverse complement strand
CATACATACATGCATGCATGCATGCAAGCATGCATACATACATACATCCACATAACTGTACACATATGCATATACATACATTAACACACATAGGCGTGTATGTTCACATACATATGCAGATATCGAGGACGCCGGCGGCGCATCACCGGCCGCTCCCTGGGAGTTTACCGAAGTGGCGCGTTGCATCGAAAGTCGTGACGCGTGGGTTTTGGGTCGGAGTCCTCATGGACGCTTCTTAGGGTTTCGCGAGAGGGCTCTCGGGGGCCTCTGCGGGGGAGTTTCGGGGCCTCTTGGGGGCCTCCTGGGGGCTTCGTGGGAGCCTCTTGGGGCCCTCTTGGGGCCTCTTGGGGCTCTCTTGGGGCCTCTTGGGGGCCTCCCGGGGGCCTCTGGGGGCCTCTTGGGACCGAAAGCTCGAAATGTTCATTCGGGTTCCCCTTCTGGGTGCCTTCTTGGGGCTGTCCTGGGGCCCCTCTTGAGCCGTCCCGGGGGCCTCTTGGGCCGTCTTGGGGCCCTCTTGGGCTGTCTTGGAGCTCTCTTGGTGGCTTGTTGGGCCGTCTTGGGGCGATCTCAGGGGCCTCTTGGGCCGTCTTAGAGCATCGGTAAGCCGAAATGGCGAGAACGCGAAAATCCTTCAAAAACCATTGAACAATCAATGATTTTTGCTTCTCGGGGCTGTCTTGGGTGTGCTCTTGGAGCCCTCTTGGGCCGTCTTGGAGGCGTCTTGGGCCGTCTGGAGGCCATCTTGGGCGTCTTGGAGCGATGTGGAACCGTCTGGAGGCTCTCTTGGACTGCTCGGGACTCTCTTGGACCGGCTTGGGGCGCCCTTGGGTCGTCCCCGGGCCGTTTGAGACCTTGGGGGGGGGGGCCGGCGGCAGAGTGGGGCCCCCTCGGAGGGACTTTCAGGAGGTTTTTGACCAGGCACTGGAGAAGGGGGCCAAAGACTGTGCCAGACACTGTGTCAGAGAGGTCTCGCACGGCCCAACCCGCCGGGCGGGAGCGGCCGGATCGAGGACGCCGGCGGCGCATCACCGGCCGCTCCCTGGGAGTTTGCCGAAGATCGCGCAGCATCGAAAGTCGTGACGTGGCGCGGCCCATCCCGCCACCGTGCTTGGGTTTTGGGTCGGAGTCCTCGTGGACGCTTCTTGGGGTCTCGAGAGGGCTCTCGGGGCCTCTGCGGGGGAGTTTAGGGCCTCTTGAGGGCCTCCTGGGGGCTTCTTGTGAGCCTCTTGGGGGCCTCTTGGGGCCTTTGGGGGCTCTCTTGGAGCCTCTTGGGGGCCTCCTGGGGGCCTCTAAGAGCCCCCTGGGGGCCTCTTGGGACCGAAAGCTCAAAATGTTCATTCGGGTTCTCCTTCTGAGCGCCCTCTTGGGGCCGTCCTGGGGCCTCTCTTAGGCCGTTCTGGGTGCCTCTTGGGCCGTCTTGGGGCCCTCTTGCGCCGTCTTGGAGCCCTCTTAGGGGCTTGTTGGGCCGTCCTGGGGCGATCTTGGGGGCCTCTTGGGCCGTCTTGGAGCGTGGGTAAGCCGAAATGGCGAGAACGCGAAAATCCTTCAAAAACCATTGAACAATCAATGATTTTTGCATGTTGGGGCTCTCTCGGGGGTGCTCTTGGAGGCCTCTTGGGCCGTCTTGGAGGCGTCTTGGGCCGTCTGGAGGCTATCTTTGGCGTCTTGGAGCGATCTGGAGCCGTCTGGAGGCTCTCTTGGACTGCTCGGGACTCTCTAGGACCGGCTTGGGGCGCCCTTGGGTCGTCCCCGGGCCGTTTGAGACCTTGAAGGGGGGGGGGGCCGGCGGGGGGCCGGCGGCAGAGTGGGGCCCCCTCGGAGGGACTTTCAGGAGGTTTTTGACCAGGCACTGGAGAAGGGGGCTAAAGACTGTGCCAAACACTGTGTCAGAGAGGTCTCGCACGGCCCAACCCGCCGGGCGGGAGCGGCCGGATCGAGGACGCCGGCGGCGCATCACCGGCCGCTCCCTGGGAGTTTTTCGAGGAGGTGCGCAGCATCGAAAGTCGTGACGCGGCGCGTATGCCAGCTATCAAATAGCCGTCGCCCCATCCCGCCACCGTGCTTGGGTTTTGGGTCGGACGGAGTCCTCATGGACCTCCTGGGGGCTTCTTGGGGGCCTCTTGGAGCTCTCTTGGGGCCTCTTGGGAGCTTCCTGGCAGCCCCTGAGGCCCTCCTGAAGGCTTTTTGGGAGTTGAAAGTCGGAATGTCCGTTGAGGTTCCCTCTGGGCCCTCTGTTGGAACCGTCCTGGGGCCCTCGTGGGCCGTCCCGGGGGCCTCTTGGGCTGTCTTGGTGCCCTCTTGGGCCGTCCTGGACCTCTCTTGGGGGGCTTTTCGGCCGTCTTAGGGCGGTCTTGGGGGCCTCGTGCGCCGTCTTGGAGCGTCTGGAAGCCCAAATTGCGGGAAGCCGAAAAACTGTAAAAAACCATCGAAAAATGAATGAAATTTACATCTTGTGGCCCTGTCAGGGGTGCTGTCGGAGCCCTCTTGCGGCGTCTTGGAG
>CAUYUJ010015815.1:63815-71315 GCA_963575745.1 Prorocentrum cordatum | reverse complement strand
TCGTCCTCGTCGTCGTCGTCGTCGTCGTCGTGGTCGTCGTCGTTGTGGTCTTCGTCCTCGTCGTCGTCGTCGTCGTCGTGGTCGTCGTCGTTGTGGTATTCGTCCTCGTCGTCGTCGTCGTCGTGGTCGTCGTCGTCATCGTGGTCGTCGTGGTCGTCGTCGCGGTCGTCTTCACTGTGGCATTCGTCCTCGTCGTCGTCGTCATCGTCGTAGGCCTTGCCCTCGTCGCCGCCCTCGTCGCCGCCGCCGCCGCCAGCCTCCTCCTCGTCCTCTCGCGCATCCTCCCGCACGCTCTCCTTGTCGTCGCCGCTACAGTGGAAGCCCATGCCAAGAGACATCCTGCTTGCCTCCAGGGTGCCCTGGGTTTCTTAGGTTTCGATGGGTTTGCTCTGGAAAGTGCGACGTACCCACACAATGAAATCATTGGGCGTCCTGGGGTCTCAGGGTTGGGCTTCTTGTGGAAGGTGTGGGCGAGCTCCCACTGTACTTCTCCTCGCCTTCTGCGCGCATTCTCCCTGCCGGCCCCGCAGGTCCCTCATCGGCGGGGAGGCGTACGAGCCCGACGAGGAGCGAGTGGCCCTCTCGGGGGTTAGGGCGCCCGGGGGGGGGGAGTCGGGTCCGGCAAGGAGGCGCTGGGGGGAACGGGTGGGAAAGCATTCGCCAAACCAATCCGTCTGAAATGTGAAGGACGTGGCACACGAATCGGTGCCCTGACGCCACGGTCAGTTGTTCATGGTGCCTCCCGCCCTTCTGATTGCCCCTGCTCTTCGGCCCTGTCGGGCAGACCGCTCCCGTGAGATGTCCTGCTGGTGTGGCGAGGTCGAGTGGACAAGACAGCTGTGTTGCAGCGCTCTGTGCACGTCCAACACACCACATGCGATCCTGCATGGCTTCAAGATGCGCAGTGCTGCGGAAGGCGGAAGGGCAGGGAGCATGACAGCAGAGAGACCAGGCTCTCATGCGCAGGTGCCTGGTCCAGTCCCCGGGTGGCGTGCGGGCCCCCAGCGGCCGCAGCTTCTCAGCGATCCCGCGGCGTGTCTCGTAAGACCGCGCGTGAATCGCCCTCGCCTGCTCCTTCTCCTCCGCCTCCGCCTCCCCCTCCGCCTCCTCCTCCTCCTCCTCCTCCTCCTCCTCCTCCTCCTCCTCCTCCTCCTCCTCCTCCTCCTCACCTCCTCCTCCTCCTCCTCCTTCCTCCTCCTCCTCCTCCTCCTCCTCCTCCTCCTCCTCCTCCTCCTCCTCCTCCTCCTCCCTCCTCCTCCTCCCCTCCTTCTGCGACGCGCGGGGTCGGGGCCCCGCGCCAGCCGTCGGCCCCGGACCCGCGCCGCCGGGGCGTGCCCTGGCCGGCACCTCGGAGGCGGGCCCCCCGCGGCGGCGGCGAGGCGGCGCAGGAGGAGCCACAGTCGGGGTTGGACAGAACCCCCAACAGTGACACGTCGATTAGTGAATTGTCCGTTTTCGGTTCTCGAGAGGGCGCCGTGGCCGTTATTTTCCAGGCTTGCGCCCGCCAGGTTTGGGCCTCAGGTCGTTTTCACTAAACCACGTTTTACTAAAGGGGGGTCTGTCCATCCCGACACAGGCTCGGCGGCGATCTTGGTGGGGGGGGGGGAGAGGGGGAACGAAAAGTGGCATAAACGTAACAACTCGGAGGTCCGCGCGGATTTCTCGGATCGGCGCCCCCTCCCTGGCGCGCGGAGCGCGCCAGGGGCGGCGCCGGAGGCGCCGCCGGGGGGCCCCAGCGCCGATCCGAGGAATCCGCGCGGACCTCCGAGTTTTTATGTTTAAGTCATTTGTTGTTCCCCTAGGGGAGGTGAGAAGGCAGTTTGGGTGCAGCAGTTTTCGGCCACCCCTTCCTGAAACTTTCCCGAGGAAGGTCTTCTGAAGGTTTTTTGGGGGGAGCCCTCCGGAAAAGCCTTTCGGAGGCAGGTTCTTGGAAGGTCTCTGAGGGGCGCCTCCAAAGAGGCCTTCGCAGGAGGAGGCGGCGCTTCTCAGAAGGCCTGAGGTTCTCTGTGCCTTCGGGGAGTGCTTTGACAACTTCTGAGAAGGCCCGGGGACCTCCGAGCCTTCCGGGGAGGCCCGCCTCCTCTCGCCTCCCCCCCTGGGCTCACCGCCGACGAACGCCCAGAGGCTTCGATCCTCGAAGCCTGAGGCGTCGCCACGATGCTCCTCCTCCTCCTCCTCCTCCTCCTCCTCCTCCTCCTCCCGATGTTCAAAGATGTCGGCGGGATCCTGTCGACGCCGACCTTGGCAGGGCCGTCCACGATCCGATTCGATGCAATTCGATTCGCCGGCGGGGGCCGCGATTCCAACTCGGTGCGATCCGGCTCTATTCACCAGCATCGGCCAGGGCCAGCCGGAAGCGGGGCGTGGCGATTCGATACCGATCCGATTCGGGACGATTCGCTGGCGATTCGATCCGCTCTCGATCCAATCCGATCTCGCGATCCGATCCATCGCAGACCTGCCATGATCATGGTCCATGCCGGCCATCGCCGATCCGCGAGGATGATTCACGAGTGGACGATGACCAAGATGGAAGGTGGCCAGGATCGACACCGAGGAGGAGGATGAGGACGAAGAGGAGGAGGAGGAGGAGGAGGAGGAGGAGGAGGAGGAGGAGGAGGAGGAGGAGGAGGAGGAGGAGGAGGAGGATGGGCGTTTCCGCGTTCAGTCTTGGTCCTCGCCTTCTTTCCCTCCACAGGCCGGCGGCGCGGCCGGGGGGATGCGAGAGGGGGCGGATCTTCTCGGACGGCTCCGAAGTCCTCTGGCCTCCTGAGACGCCTCGAGAAGCCCCGCCGCCTTCCGAGAAGGCCTGCCCCTTCTCGCTTCCATCACCAGCCTCGAACCTATCCCTATCCCTAAGATTGACACGCCAAAAGGCGATGACAATCTTAGGGATTCGCCTTCAAAAAATAAGGGAATCCCTAAGCTTGGCATCGTGATGAGGAGGTGCCCAGCATAGGGATAGGTTCCAGGCTGGTAATCCCCCCCCTCGCTCGCCGCCGCACAGGAGAACCCCATGATCGGCTTCCGCGGCTGCGGCCGCTACGCGGACCCCGCCTTCGAGGAGTGCTTCGCCCTGGAGCTGCAGGCCATGAAGCGGGTCCGCGAGGACGCCCCTCCGCCCTCCGCCGGCCAGAAGGGGGCGCCCGCCGCGGGACAGCGTCGGGGCTTGAGCGCAGGCCGAGGTGCAGGAGGGGAAAAAGCACACACACACACAGACACCTCCTCCTCCTCCTCCTCCTCCGCCTCCGCCTCCGCCTCCTCCTCCTCCTCCTCCTCCTCCTCCTCCTCCTCCTCCTCCTCCTCCTCCTCCTCCTCCCCCTCCCCCTCCTCCCCCTCCTTCCCCTCCTCCCCTCCTCCCCCTCCTGCCACTGTGGCTCAGGGGGCGGACTGGCTCGGACCGAGCTGTCGAGCGGGCCCCCAGGCGTCTGTAATCGTCGATTCCCTCGAACATATGGGAAAATATGGGAAATGGTGGGGAAGACGAAAACCCAGAAAATGTAGGTGCATATGGGGAATCCTATGATTTGCGTTTGTTGTTGTTGTTGTTGTTGTTGTTGTTGTTGTTGTTGTTGTTGTTGTTGTTGTTGTTGTTGTTGTTGTTGTTGTTGTTGTTGTGTGTGTGTGTGTGTGTGTCTGTGTGTCCCAGGGCCCCCTCAGAGGTGCAGACCGAACTGCGAATCGGCACAGCGAGGGGAGGGGGGGGAGAGGGGGGCGGGGAGAGGATGAGCAGGGCTGGACCTAAACGCCGTTTTGCTGGACTTCGGCTGTGTTCTGTTTTTCGGTGTGGCAGGGAGGTTCAGGGAAACAGGCAGAGCAAAACAACAACTAAACGAACAACAACGTTCAGGTCCAGCCCTGGGGTACCCATACCGCTACCCTTTGTCCGTTTTCCCCTGATTCGTCCTCCTGGGAGGCCCTCGTCGCCGCTGGATTCGCTTCGAAATTCTGGTCAGAACGCACCCGGGAGAGGTTTGGGGAGTTGTGGTATCGGTACTTGTTTATGGTTTCCCCAGAAGGGGGGAGGGGGATGATGAGGAGGAGGGGGAGGAAGAGGGGGCAGAGGGAGGAGGAGGAGGAGGACGCGGAGGAGGAGGGCGACGAGGCCAGGGGGGAGGAGGGCGAAGAGAAGGAGGCGAGGGGGGTGGAGGCGGGTTGCGTTCCCCCTTTTCCTTTTGGGCCTGTCGGGGATCCCCATCGCTACAGGTGGAATCGCTTCGAAACCCTGGTGGCCGCGCTCCACGAGAGGTCTGTCTGGGGGGAGTGTAGGGAGGGAGAGGATGAGATGCGACGCATTGTTTGAGATGTTTGTGATGCAATCCAAGAGGTTCGACGGGGCGCAGGGGGTTCCGCTGCGTTGTGGAAGGTTCTAGGAATGCTTGGAGTAGGAGGAAGAGGATGCAGAAGTTGTCACGCTTCCAGTTTTTTCCATGAGTGACAGAGGTAGCAGGTTGTGTGTGTGTGTACCTATTTGTATCGGTTCCTTTGTAGAGTTGCGGAGGCCACCACAGCGCAAGCTGAGCTCATGAGGGCGAGGAGGTTGGCGAGGAGCAGGAAGGCGGGAGATGAAGTAGATGATGGTGTCAAGGAGTTGGGAAGGGGGAGAATACGAGGGGGGGCAGGATAGGGGGAGGAACGGAATGGCCGTCTTCGCGATACAAAGCTAAACTCCCCACTCTGCAGACCCCCAGACCGCCACGGAGACCGCGAGCGGGAGGTGCCAGACAGCGCCGACGAATCTCTTTGATATTTTCTGTAGACAATGACGATGTCCATCGGCAGTTGCCCGAGACGACCAAACCTGTTAGAAAGAAACCTCTTACTTTTGAAATTTGGAGGCAGCTCCATTCACCCTATCTCCGTCAACCGTGGACGCCACAGAGCGCGGGCGAAGAGCACGGATGCCACCCGCCGGAGCCAACCCCGCGGCAGCGGACCGTTCTTGCGATGTCGGCGGCGGGGAGCTTGCATTGCAGTAGGTAGCAGATCTTCGATCACGCCCAGGAGGCCCCCACGGCAGGTGCTGAGGCATGCCCCGCTGGAGTGAACCCCCAAATCCACGGCCAAACAAATTGTGAGATGGGCACGTCGCGGCTATGTGCGAGACATGCAACACCCATACTGAGTGACCAACAAAACAACATAATGGTTAGCCAGCGTGGACCCCAACGAGGGTGTGTTCCGTAAGTGCTTCGCCCTCTGCCAGCGGCCCCTCTATATCTTGGCACTGCTCGGACGTGTGTGTGTGTGTGTGTGTGTGTGTGTGTGTGTTTCTCCCGGCGAGAGTCATCAGGGAGTACCTCGGATCACCTTACGAACAAAAAAAAACGAAACCAAACAGTGCACGGGGAATGGACATCCGAGCGATGGCAAGATCTTACATGACGAACCAACAACACACACACACACACCCATACCCATAGGGGGATCGGAGAGGGCTATGGGTGCGTGATGTCGGATGGGGGTCCCCGCTCGAACGGGAGCGTTCCCCAGGGTCCGACAACCCGCACCCATACCCATAGCCAGTCCTCCTCCCAACGACCTACCTATGGGTATGGGTGTGTGTTGTTCGTTCGTCATTACAATGGGAGGTGTCAGATCTATGCCGGGACCTGTCGGTGCTGTGGAACGTGTCGTTCTCTTCCCGGAGCTCGCAGCCTGTGGACGTTGCGAGAGGCCCGGCCTCGGGAGGGCGACCCTGGCGTAAGTATTTACCAGCCTGGAACATATTCCCATCCCTATGCTGGGCACCTCCTCATCACGATGCCAATCTTAGGGATTCCCTTATTTTTTGAGGGCGAATCCCTAAGATTGTCATCGCCTTTTGGTGTGTCAATCTAAGGGATAGGGATACGTTGGAGGCTGGTAATATGTTGCTTTTTTAAGGATTCCGGCCACCGGAGCTCGACTTCTGCTTACAGTGCCACGGATGCTGGCCTCGCGAGCGCGAACCTGGCGTAATCTGATGGGCCTGTTTCCCACCGCCACCACCATAAGTTGAAGGGGAGGGGGTCCTCTTCCTTCTCCTCCTCCTCCTCCACCTCCTCCTCCTCTTCGTCCTCCTCGTCGTCGTCCTCCTCCTCCTTCCCCCCATCCAGTGTATTGTGTTGGTGGTGGAAAACAGGCCCAGCGTAATTTACCAAGGATGCTGGTTTCGAAAGCGCGAGTCTTGCGCAATTTGGCGAAAGAAGCTGGTCTTGACCGCGCGAGGGGGCTTGTGGCCTCGGGATGGTGAGCCGCGCGTAAGTTACGAAGGATTTATTGGCCTCGGTGGCACGAATTTCTCCGATTAGTGCTATTCCTTGGGTTCCTCAGGCGCTTCTGGGGCCAAGAGGGGACTTCGTTCCTTCTTTTGCGTTCCTTAACTTCAGTCGTCGATTTTCTCATCCTCGTGCAGGAGGCGCAGGCCACCCACACAGCAAGGTACAGGAGGCGCAGCTTCCATCCACGCACAGCCAAGACGCTGGAGTAAGGAACAACCTGAACTCGGAGGCGGCTCGCTATTCCGCGCTTCTGGGGCCAAGAGGGGGCTTCGTTCCTTCTGTTGCGTTCCTTACTTTCAGGAGTCGTTTTTCTCATCCTCGTCATCGCTCAACGCCAGAGCGTGCCCCGGCACCTCGCACCGCGCGGGGCGCTGGGCGGAGCACGCGCCCGCACGCAGGTCGCCACGGCGCGCTCCCGGGGATGCTTGGCGCCTGAGGGCCCCAGCCGGCGGACCCCTCCCACACCGAGCGCGGCCGCTGTTTTTTGGACCGCGAGTCGCCATTCGGGGAGTCGCCCTGCTCGAGGGAGCGGCGCATGTGCGTGCCAGCTTCCAATCACGGAGCGCCGCGCAGCACAGGCCAGCGCGCGCCCATCGGGTGAGGATGGCGAGGGGGAGGGGAAGGGCAGCGGGAGGCGAGGGGAAGGAGGGTTGAGGGGGTGGGGACGAAGTGGGGCTGTGCGGAGGACGACTCGGGGGTGTGGAAAGGGGGGTCGGAGGTCACCGACTCTAGACCTACACCGATCCTGACCGGGCCCATCCTGGGCCCAGGAGTGGTGCGTGCGGCCTCCTGGCTTGGGCAGGAGAGCCCATGGGCCGAGCTTGGGCCCACCGTGGGCCTGGCCAGGATCGGTGCGGGGTGCATACTTGGTGCCCTCTGGGGGGGACGGGAGAGCACGATTGGGGCACGGAACTCGCCGAGGACATGGGCATGACGAATGTGGAGCTGATGATCCCGTTCGTACGCGCCCCGCTCGGCGTGACCGCCCGCGCGGGCGCTGGGCCGACGTGCTTTCTCTGTCGGTGTCGCGTCCGATCGGACGTGGCGCACGAGGGGGCCGCGGTCGAGGCGGTGGTGTCCGCAGCTCCTCCTCCTCCTCCTTCTCCTCGTCCTCCTCCTCCTCCTCCTCCTCCTTCTCCTCCTCCTCCTCCTCCTCCTCCTCCTCCTCCAGATCTCGTCGTCCTTGTGTGGGCGACCCTGGTTTTTCGGTTGAAGCGTGCTGCTATTCGTGTGTGTG
>CAUYUJ010015815.1:51315-61315 GCA_963575745.1 Prorocentrum cordatum | reverse complement strand
GAGATGAGGTGGAGGAGGATGAGGTGGAGGATGAGGAGGCGGAGGCGGAGAAGGAGGAGGAGGAGGATGAGGAAGAGGAGGAGGAGGAAGAGGAGCAGGAGGAGGAGGAGGGAGGAGGAGAGGAGGAGGAGGAGGAGGAGGAGGAGTAGGAGGAGGAGTAGGAGGAGGAGAGGGAGGAGGAGGAGGAGGAGGAGGAGGAGGAGGAGGAGGAGGAGGAGGAGGAGGAGGAGGAGGAGGAGTCTACATCGCCATCGGGTATTTATCGCCGATCTATCGGCGACGTATCGCCGACTCCAGCTCGACGTTTCCGCCCCCCCCCCGGCCCCCCTTTGAGAGCCGGTCCCCCTCCCTATCGTCCCCCTTGGTGCCAGGGCTGGTCGTCATTCGCAAAGGTGTCGGCGGTTCGGCTCGGTGAGCTGATGCGCAGTCGGCTGCATTCGGTCGGTTCGGTTCGATTCGGTCGGCTGTTGCGCCCCTGCGCCCGTCTAGACTACGTCGGCTCCGTCGGTTTTGGTCGAATTCGGTTTCGCCTTCGCTTCGGTTGTGGTGTCGCCGTGGACGTCTGCGATCCTCCGCCGTCGGAGAATCGTGAGACTCGAGCTCGCCAGAAGTCGGGGTTGCCGACGCCTTTTGACAGGCCCGTGCCGAATTTTGACGGTCTAGTTTTCGTGGGACGTCTGCGGCGGGAGCCAGTGCCAGACTCCAGACCCAGGGATGGTCCCGCCAGGCCTGCCCGAGTCCCCCGAGCCCGAGTTTTGCGTCTCCCCGACGCTCTGGGCCTCCTGAAGGTCCGACTGGATGGGGTCGGAGGATCGGGCCGCATCGGCGATGCATCGGCGATGCGGCTCGATATGGAGCCCGATGCTCTCCACGTCGACGTCGCCGATGCAGCGCCGACGTCGACGATGCATCGCCGATGCCTCAGCAATGCGGCGCGATCCTTTGACTCCATCTACTCGGACCCCATCTGGGAGGCCTCTACAGTCAAGACGCTGAACGAAGGACCGGTTTTGGCACAGGAGGGGGGCTCGAGTTTTCGGGGCGTACCTTAGATGAGATCTATGTCGTAGAACCTGCTTGTGGCCTAGGCATGCCATGGCTTACTAGCCCATTCGTCGATTATCATGCGCTGCGTACGTCAGAAAGGTTTTTGTGGTCGCCCCGACGCCAGGCAGTCCGTCGACCATCTTGGGAGCCAGAGGGGTGCCTGAGGGCGAAGCAGAGCACAGCCGGCGCCGCCCCGGCGCCAGCGGAGGAGCCGTCCGCGGAGGTCCCAACAACATGTGCTATCATGTATATATATACACACCTATATCTACATATATATATATATATGTGTTTCCGCCGTGCTACCTGTTTTTTGGGGTGAAGTCAACATCGCAGGGTGAGTTCCAACATTTACCAAGCCACACCAAGCGTACCAGGCCTCGCAGGGCAGATTTGCGTCTGCTTGGCGCGGTACTGTCCCAAGTCCACGAGGTTGTCTTCTGCCGAGGCTTGGGCTTCCAGCGTGTTCTGTTGGCACAGTCCACGCCGAGGCCAGATTCGATCCCATGCGACGTGATAAGGTTCCGAGGCGGGAATTTATACATGACTACCGCCTGGAGGGTCAGTTTTCGGAGCCTCGGCAGGCGGTGTATATGGACATATTCGGGCCCCCGGGGGCCGAAATATACATCCATATCCACCGCCCGCTGGGGCACCAGGACGTCGGTTCCCAGGCGGCGGATATGGATAAATCCCCGCCTCGCAAAGATGGCAAATGCGTTGTGCTAAAACGTGCCAGTTGTGGTGTTCGGTACGGCGCGCGTGTGCTCGTCGGAGCCATCCCATGTTCTAGGCGGCAGATCAGCCGACTTGTGAACCTCCTACTTTCAGGAGGGGGGAAAAAGCACAGGCACAATTTATCTTCGACTTCCAGTAAAAGATGGGAACATATGGGACGGGGGGGGGAGACAAAAACCCAGAAGATATGGGAAACTGTGGGCAATCCTGTTATTTGTTTATTTATTTGTGTGTCCCAGGGCCCCTTCATACTTGTCACACGCAGGCGAAAGGAGTATCCATAACACCCCTTGCCGAAGCGGGCAACATGCGCACGAGCCTGTCCCTCCACACGCCGCATCCAGAAGTCGGCGGGGTGCCCCGTACCAGGGCGCTGCCGCTGCCTTGCCGGACCCGTGCCGCTAGCAATCGAATGTCCGTTTTCGCTGATCCTTTTCGAGCAAAGGGGAGAGCCTCGTCGATCCGCGAGCGGCTTGTGTGCGTCGTACCGCGCTGCCGTCCCCAGCGGCGTCGTCGATCCGCGGTGCCGGGGGGACGAAAAGGTACTGATACCGCTACTCTCCAGACCTCTCGGGGGGTGCGTTCCGACCAGGACTTCGAGGCGAATTCAGCCGTGGCGACGAGGGAAGAGTTGCGGTATTGGTATCTGTTTCTCCTCTGAGTTGCACTGTCACTCGGCCTCCCGGGCTGGCACAGCTGTGCACCGAGCGGCGCCAGACTGATGCCGCAAGGAGTCCAAACAGGGTACGGTGCATTAGTTCTGTTCTCGGATGATTGAGAGCACGGCCGAGGCACCCTGGACATGGCCGCCGACGTGTTGGACATCCTGAAGAAGAACGGCCTCGAGCGCGGCGTCAACGACCTGAAGGCGAGAGCGGTTTCGCCCAGTCTCCTGGCGGCGCCGAGCCAGGGGGTGGCACGAGGGGGCGGTCTTCTAAGAAGGCCGAGGGGCCTCTTAAAAAGCAGCGGCCTGGTTGGAGGGCCCCGGAGGCTTTGAGAAGATTTCTTATCGGGTGTTGCTAGAAGTGCCCCTGGCCCAAGGTGCCCCCAGCTTTTCGTTCCATTTTGGAGTCTCTGGGGTCCTATGGGCCTCGTGAGGGGTGCCCTGGAGGCCGCCTGGGCCACCCCGAGAATCCTGGGGGTACATTGTGCCAGGGGTACTTCTAGCAACACCCGATCTTCGAAGCATGGCGGGCTTCTCAGAAGCCCCCCCTGCCTCCTGAGACGCAAGGCCGCCTGACTAGAATGCCCCCCCTCGCGCTGCCCCCCTTGTGGGCGCCGCTAGGTGTCGGAGGGCGTCGACCATACACCCATGGCAGTCCCGGCCACTCCCATCCTGGGCTCATGGTCGGTGAAACCGCCGTCCCAGCGTGGCCAGGAAGGGAGAAAGGCAAATCCCGGGCCCACGATGAGGCCTGGCCAGGCAGGTCTATAGTTGACACCCTTAGTCAGTCGACGAAAAAACTAAAAAGGCCTTCGGCCCATTCCGCCTCTTCGCCCGGATCGTGTACTGGAGGCCTTGAGGGCATTTGTGGGCTCTTCGGGAGTTCTTGGGGGCTCGTGGGGGCCACCGTGGCGCACTTGGGTGCGTCTTATTTTGGCTTATCGGGGCCCCTTGTGAGCCTCTCGGCTGTCTTGGGATCATGTTGGAGGGGTTGGCTTCAGCGGCGTGATGGTTTCGGGTCCCTCTTGGGGCCGTCTTGGGTGCTGGTTGGACCCCTCATTGGGGCCTCTTCGGTCAGCCTGGGACCGTCCTGGGGGCTTCTTTGGCCGTCTTTGGCGCTCTTGCGACCGATGTGGCGCGAATGGCCAGATAACACAGAAACCTGTGATATTCATTTCATTCGGGTTTCGTTGGCTGGCCCCGAGTGCCTCCGAGACAGCGCGCGAGACTCGAGTGCGCCGAAGTTGGCCCAGGCTAACCCCAAGACCGCTCGAGTCGCTCCAGCTGGACGGGGGGGCAGCTCTTCTCCGTAGGCTCCCGCCGCTGGCGGGGAAGGCATCAAAGGGAAGGGGCTCCCCTCTGGCTCGATTGCGACCTCGGTCGATCCACCTCGGGTTGGCGAGCTTGGGGAGCCCCAGATGTGACGAACGAACAACACACACCCATACCCATAGGGAGGTCGGAGGGAGGAGGACTGGCTATGGGTATGGGTGCGAGTTGTCGGATCCCTGGGGAGGCTCCCGTTCGAGCGGGGACCCCCACCCGACAACACGCACCCATAGCTCATTCCGTCCCCCCTATGGGTATGGGTACGTATTGATCGTTCGTCAAGATGGCCGCAGATGGGTGGAGGCTTCGAATGGAGAAGTGGTTCGGTGGACCTTCCCGGGACGATCACCCGAGGACTCCCCTTTGACAAACGCCGACGGGGTCGGTGGATGGGCCCCTGGAAAAGTCACGCAATGTAGCGTCAGTCATCGTTGGGTTTCCTGCACCAAACACATTCAAACACACATACATCAGGAGGGGAAAAAACACAGTCAAACTTAATCGTCGATCCCCCAGAAAATATGGGAAAATATGGGAAGTGGGGGGGAAGACAAACACCAAGAAAATATTGGAAAATATGGGGATATTTTATTTGTGTGTATTTATTTGTGTGTCCCAGTTCCCCTTCAATGACATTCATCGTATCGGTTAAACCGTTTTTTGCGCAGAGCCGGAATCTCCAATCTACATATGTGTATAGCACGTCTTTTTGATGCAATTGTTTGTTGTCATTTCGTCTTTTATCGACCGTGTCTGCGAGCCATTGGCCCCAAGGTGAACATGATGGCCGAGCTGCCCTCAAACGTCTTCCTCGCCGAGGAGTTCCTGGATTACTTCGACGGCTTCTCCATTGGCAGTAACGACTTGACCCAGTTGACTCTTGGCCTCGACCGTGACTCAGGCCTGGGCTTTCGCTGCCAGGGCTGAACCCAAGCGCTGTTTTGCTGGACGTCGGCTGTGCTTTGTTTTTGTTTTGGCAGGGAGGTACAGGATAACAGGTAGAGCAAAACGAAAAACAAAGCGACACAAACACAACACACTACGTTTAGGTCCCGCCCTGTTTGCTGCTGCCTGCCGATGGATGGAGGCACGGTGCATCCTTGGAGCCGGGGCGCCTCGCCGTTTGCCGCTTGCTCGCCATGGGCTCGCGGCAGGCCTGAGAATAAACACGCTGGGAAGACGAGCATAGCACGGTGATGATGGTGATGATGATGATGATGATGATGATGATGATGATGATGCTGATGATGATGATGATGGTGATGCTGATGAAACTTATGATAGTGATGCTGATGCTGATGATAGTGATGATGGTGATGGTGATGATGGTGATGATGATGCTGCTGATGATGATTATGATGATAATGATGCTGAAGATGCTGCTGATGATGATGATGATGATGATGGTGGTGATGATGCTGATGATGGTGGTGATGAGCGATTTTTACGTGTCAAGTAGTTTCAGTTGATCTTCCCATCCCGTGCCCACCTGTGTTTTTAGCTGAAGCGCCCCTCCCAGGGCTCGCACCCTGTTTGTTACGGGGAAAGTCTTGGGTCTCTACGCTGGGCCCCTCACGCCGAACTGCAATAGCAACAGCTCCCGCCCGATACTTCCACTAACGTACTGGAGAATCGCGCTCTCGCTCGGGAACTCTTCGCAATTTGCCAAGTCGCGCGTGGGGCTTCCTCGCAGTTCACTCAGACGCCGCGCCCTCGACACGCAGGAGTCACGCTCTCGCTCTGGACTTCCTCACGGGTTGCGTGAGAATCGCGCTGTCCGCAGAAACATCCTCGCGATTCCTGCTATACTGACGCTTCGGCGACGCGCCCGCTCGACCCGGCCGTCGGGGCCCGCCCGCCCGACCCGGTGGTTAGGGTGCGCCCCTGGCTTTCCGCACTCCGTCCTCCTCGCTTTCTCGGGCCGGACAAAAGGGGGGGATTGGGAAAGAGGGGGTTACGAAATTTGCTGCATGCAGCTGGTTTCGGCCTCACCGAGGGGCCCATTCCTCGATACATAGCCGCCTCCGGCTCCGGGAGGCGCCGGGGAAATCAGCTACGTGAGCTGATTCTCATACCCCCCCTTTGCCATGCCCCCCTTTCGCCCGACCCGACTTTCTCTTTTTTCCCGACTCCCTCAGCTTCCCGTGTTAGGGGCTGTGCCAACTGCACGTGGCAGGTAAGGACGATTTATTTTTGAGTGGGGTACTATGGAAGACGAAGAGGGCGGGCATCGAGGATTTGGGATATACATGTTAAAAGAAACACACGGGCAGATAAAGAACGAGCAGTCTTAAGAGCTGGTCGTCGTTGTTGTCGTGGTCGTGGTCGTGGCCGTGGTGGTGGTGGTGGTGGTCGTCGTCATCGTCGTCGATGATGATGCTGATGATGTTGATGTTGATGTTGAGGTTGCTGATGCTGATGATGCTGATGATTCTGATTATGATGATGATGGTGATGATGGTGATGATGGTGATGGTGGTGATGATGTTGCTGATGGGGATGGTGATGGTGGTGGTGATGGTGATGGTGATGATGATGCTGATGCTACTGATGATGATGCTGATGATGATGATGACGATGATGATGATGATGATGATGATGATGATGATGATATGATGATGATATGATGATGATATGATGATGATGATGATGATGATGATGATGATGATGATGATGATGATGATGATGATGATGATGACGATGATGATGATGACGATGACGATGATGATGATGATGATGATGATGCTGATGCTGATGCTGATGATGATGATGATGATGATGATGATGATGATGATGATGATGATGCTGATGATGATGATGATGGTGATGATGATGGATCGGGGTGGAGGGCGATACTGTGGTACGGATGATCGTTTTCTGCTGTTCGGCCACCAGCCGTCTTTGCGGCTCCTGGAGCGGCCGCCGGGGGACAGCGGACGCTCAGAAGCAGCCGCCCGCAGAGAAACAAGACGGCGCCTTCCAGGCCAGGGGTGGACCTAAACGGTGTTTTGGCGATTTCGTGGGCCGTTTTCGTTTCGATGTCGTTTTGCGTCAAAGGCGGACTGAAGACAACACGGGGGAAGACGAAGTCAAAACGACAACGAGAAGCACCGTTTAGCTTCAGCCCTGCTCGGAAGCAGCCGCCCGCAGAGAAACAAGACTCGGGGGCGGACAGAACCCCCAACAGTGACACGTCGATTAGTGAATTGTCCGTTTTCGGTTCTCGAGAGGGCGCCGCGGCCGTTATTTTCCAGGCTTGCGCCCGCCAGGTTTGGGCCTCAGGTCGTTTTCACTAAACCACGTTTTACTAAAGGGAGGTCTGTCCATCCCCGAAAGACGGCGCCCTCCAGGCCTCGTCGCGCAGTATGCGGGAGGCTGGCGCCATGCCGCGAGCGCGCCGGGGCGCCGCGGGGCGCCGCGCGGGGGCGGGTGGCTCTGCGAGAAGCGCGGCGCCGCTCGGACGTCTGCCTCCTCCTCCTCCTCCTCCTCCTCTCTCTCCTCCTGCTCTCCTCCCCCCCCTCCTCCTCCTCCTCCTCCTCCTCCTCCCTCCTCCTCCTCCTCCTCCTCCTCCTCCTCCTCCTCCTCCTCCCCTCCTGGACCTCGTGGAACACCTTAAGAAAGAATCTGATCGCTTCTTCGTATTCTTTTCCCGTCGCAGTCGTACTGGCACTACATTTCGTGTCGCAGCTCGCTTTCTCTGTAGACGCTCCTAGGCCAGGCCGTCGCTGAAGGCGAACTTAGCATACCATATGATAAACCATGGTAGGAGCTTGGAGTTGCTCGGGAAAAAGAAAAAACGCTCGAGACCAAGCAGTGCACAGTGCACGGGGACAGACGGCCGAGCGGCGGCAAGGCAAGAGCCACATAAAGCCAGGACGCTGGCATCAGGATCGCTGCTGGGGTTGGGAAGGGGCCCGTTGGTTCTGAGGTCCTTCCGCGGTGGTTCCTCCAGCCGTCCGCGTGCACCCCCGCGCTCTGGGGGTCAAAAAGGGGGCCACGTTCCCTATTTTCCATTCCTGATTTCAGCAGTCCGACTGTAGCACAACCATGGAGAATCGGGGAACAAACAATGACATACTTACGCAGGACGAAAGATTTTCCTCTTGAGGTGCAAAAGGCGATGGTGAGTTGGAAGTTGATGACAGAACCCCGTTCCCCCGTAGAATCTTAACACGGGCGGGTTCCGGGGTCCGCGGATCCGATGTCCTCCGGTTCCCCGCTTTAATTTTAGTGGTATGAATTTAAAATGGGGTAAAATTCGGATCCGCCGAAAAACATAAGACCGAACACGGATCCAGCAAATCCGAAATCAGATCCGCGCGGACGGAAATCGTAACCACCGGGACAAACACCAAAGCCAGACATGGGACTGCGGAAATTTCATGACATCCGACGGCGGTTATCTCATACGCGTTTGCTCAAGACTTCAAGCCGCCGTTCCGGGCCGAAGAGAGAAACTGTCGTCTTGGGGATGAAATCATAACCTATTGGAGTTCCGCGCAGATGTCTTGGATCCGCGCTGGGGCCCCCCTTGGCGGCACCTGGCGCCGCCGCTTGCGCCCGGAGCGCGCCATATACGGGGGCCCAGCGCCGATCCAAGAAATCCGCGCGGACCTTCGCATGTTTATGCTCATGCCTCTTGTTCGTCCTCCAGGAGCGACAGGAGGCAGGCTTTCAGAGACGGCGGCGGGGCTTTGGAGAGGGCTTATAGATTGGGCTCCGGGAGGCCCGGTGCCTCCCGAGCCGTGCCTTCTGCGAAGGCCCGCCCCGTCTGCCTTCCTCTGTGGGCGCGCCCTCGTCGCCACGGCCGGACTCGCCTCGAGGTTCCGGTCGCAGCGGAGCCCTCGAGAGATCCAGGGAGCGGCGGCATCTGTTCTGGACGCCCGAAATGGGCACGGAAAGAATGGGTACAATGCCCAACAGCAGTTCTTGTTCATTTTGAACAGGACTCGCTGTCCATGCCGCCGCGGCCTGTGTCAATTCGAGACAGAAGGCCGCCTGCCCAACAGCGGCCGCTGTTGGTTTGCGACAACATTTGCTGTTGGGCATTGTACCCATTTTTTCCGTACCCATTTCGGGCGTCCAAATCTGTATTTTGTTGTCTCGGAGCCAGGGGTCACAACGGAATCCTCGAGAGATGCAGGGGGCGGTGATCGTTTGGTTCCTTCCCAGGGCAACGCTGGTTACCCGGGCCAAGCTTCCCCTCTCCCCAGGGTAATGCTGACGATCGTACTGGGGGTGGTGGCCTGGACCCCCCCCTGTTTTGGTGCGCTCAGGCGATAGGTGCGCCGGTGGCGCGGACGCACCCTGGCGGGTGCACGCCGCGACCGGCGTTACCACTACCATCCCGCCCGAACCCCCCCCCGGGTGATTAATGATTGTTATCAGGGAAGGAAAGACAAACCGGTCACGCAGCGTTATCTGTACCTTCTTGTTGCCACAGAACCAGGGGCATCTTTGACGCCCGCGGGAGCGCGAAGATGACCGACCTTCGTTCTCTGCAGTCTGGGTCGGAGAGCCTTCCTTCTCCAAGGGGAGCGTCGCGGGGGCGGGAGGTTTGGCCACCCGAGGGGGCCTCGTTATGCGCCACTCGGCCCTTCCAGTAGGGCTGCCGCGGGTTTTGACGAGGAGAACCCGGCTGTGATGAAGAGCCTGTCCATACTCATCAAGGCCGGGAGCCGGGGAGCGACAGCTGGAAGCTCCGTCTCAAGGGTCGAGCGGTTTCCCCTCCTCCCTCCTCCGCAGGGGGCGAGCGGATCCCCAATCTACTCTCAACGCTTTCCTGCTTCATGTTTGTACCCGCTCCTCGCGACCGACGGGCCATCCTGCCCAGGGCCCCTGGCGGACCTGGAGGCTCGATGACGGCGAACAGGAGATCTCCGAGTTATCCCAGTCCGATGTTTATCCCAGTCCCGGCCCCAGACCCCCTCGCGTTGCGAAGCCAATGCGGCGGGAGACTTTCTGCTGTTTTCGGCCTCCAGGGGCCCTTACCGGGCCTCGGGGCGACGAAAAACCACTCAGGATGAGAATCTGGTCCCGGGGCAGGGGTTCCAGGCCTCTGCGGGTCGATGTTGCGAAACTGTCACGACGTTGGGGGTATGCTCTCCCCCCGTGTGTTTCGCGGCAATGGGAGGCCGCCAGGCTTTTTTTTGCGCCCCGATCTCGTGGACAGCAGGGCGGCGTGGTGGGGGGGGGGGGGGGACGGACGGGCGCGGGGCGACC
>CAUYUJ010015815.1:38815-48815 GCA_963575745.1 Prorocentrum cordatum | reverse complement strand
TCGGCCGTCGGTCCCCGTGCGCTAGGCAAGTAGGCTCGTGCGTAGCCCGCCCGACCTCTGACGCTGCTGGCGCGTTCGCTTGCGGCCGCGACAAAAAAGTCGGCGCAGCAGTATCGACCTCTGCGTGTTCATGGTCGCTCCGCCGCGCCATTTTTGGCTGTGCCTACTTGATGGTCGCCATCGGGATTTCCACGCCACCGGGTTGGGATTGCCGTTCTTGGTCCTCCTTCTGAGTGGCTGCCCGCGCGCTCGCTTCACTTGTCCCTCTCTTTTCTTGCTGCCTAGTCGCGGCCGGGCTAGTGTTCGGACGGCCTTCGACTTGCTTCGCGAGCCCGCAGACCAAAAAGTATGCGCAGCAGCCTCCTTGAGCGGACTTGAGCGACCCCCGTCGGTCCGCCGTCACTCGCTGGGCTTTCACGTGGTCCCGCGTTTCGCCACGTCTGTGGCGCCCTGGCCTCTGGCGCCCTGTGGCGACAAGGTCCAAATTCACGTACCTGGTGATCCAGCTCCCACGGTACCCGCGCGTTTGCAGCCTCTTGGCAGCCCCAGCAGCTTGCAGTCCCCACCCTCGGCGCAGCTGTTTCGCCCCGGCTCAGCAGCGGTAGGTCCTGTTTTTCTGCGCGCGCGCTGGCAATTAGGTTTGCTCGTAGCCCGAACCGACTCGACCAGCTGCGGGCGCCGTCGCCTGAGGCCGCGACGGAAAAAATGCGCAACATCCCATCCAGGAGCGGTCGCCAGGCGAGTTGCGCTGACCAGGGCAATGAAGAAGTACGCAGAGGAAGAACAGCGCCAACGGGTCCGTGGAAGACCGGATCATGCCGTCACAAACTTGTTGTTGTGAGATATTGTTGGGGCAATTCGGGGTCTTCTTGGGGTCCTCTTGGGATCTTCTGGAAGGCCTGTCGGAGTTCCCTTGGGGCTTTCCAGAGGTTTTTGTTGATCGGTCTTGGGACCCGCTTGAGCCGCTTGAGGCTTTCTCGGGTGATCTTGGAGCCTTCGTGTGGCGATTTTGGATTCCAGCGGTCGAGAAAAGATGGCGGCGTCGATTCGCCCCCCCATCGGACACCGACCATTCGCCCGTTGGGGATTTCTTGGAGCGCTGTTGGGAGCCTCGTGGGAGTTTTTCGGGCCATATTGTGCCCCTCTTGGGCCCCTCTTCGGGCTCTCTTGAGCCATCTTGGGGCCATCTGGAAGTATCAGAAGCCCATCGGTAGCGAAACGACGAGCACGTTCGGCCTCTCGGGTGCATTCTTTGGAAGCTCCGTGGCCACTTGGAGCCGTGCCGGGACGGTCTTGGGGCTTTTTGGGGGCATGTTGGAGGCCATCTCGAGCCATGACCGGCTATCGTGAGCCATTTCGGTGGACATTTTGGGTTACCTGGGGCCATCTCAGAGGCTATCTTGGGCCATCCTGGACGCTCTAACCCCTAACTCCCTCGTCCCTTGCTGGTTCAGACCAAGACCACAGGAGTATAGGGGAGGGTTGAGCCCATCCCCGAACATGAAAAGGAGTTCGTATTAGAAGAAGGATTATCTAACCTTCGCCCAGAAGGCTGCTGTGATTTGGTTCCAGCTCGTCCCACCGTCCTGCTCCCCGCCCGCAGCGCATCCTCCTCGCCCAGTTTGCATCTCCGAGTTTCAGGAATGCTGAGCAAGCAGCACCCGAGAGTTGTGTGCTCCAGCCGTGAGGGCTGGTTTGTTGCCCTTTATGGCCAGACAGCAGCCCCCTGGAAGGTTCAGGCTCGCCCATCCACCTCATCCTCTATTATCCCTGCCCCCCGCATCCCCGCCATCCAGCCCCTTCCCTACCCCTCGTTGGACAAGGATGAGGAAGTTACAGAGGGAAGGAGGGAGAGGTGCAGGGGTTGGGGTGGGGGAGGATGGAGGAGGCAGGAGGGCGGATGATATGGTCAGCATAATTCAAATCATAAGGATGATGGTGCTGCTGCTGCTGCTGCTGCTGATGATGATGATGATGATGATGATGATGATGATGACGGTGATGACGATGATGACGATGTTGATGATGATGCTGATGATGCTAATGATGATGATGATGATGATGATGATGATGATGATGATGATGATGATGATGATGATGATGGCGCTGCTGCTGATGCTGCGGTTGCTGTTGTTGGTGTGCTGGTTGTGGTTGTGGTTGTAGTTGTCGTGGCTGCTGTGGTGACGATCCTGCTGATGTTGGTGGGGGGGGGGTGAGGATGGCAGGTATGGTCGTGATGATGATGGTGATGATGCTGATCCTGATTATGATGATCATCATGATGGTGCTGCTGATGATGATGATGATGATGATGATGATGATGATGATGATGATGATGATGATGATGTTGTTGATGGTAATGATCATGTTGACGATGATGATGGTGATGGCGATGCTGATGATGGTTGCGATGGATGATGGTGATCCTGCTGCTTATGATGATGCTGCTGATGAGGATGATGGCACTGCTGTTGTTGAGATGGTGATAACGGGGATGCTGTTGTGGGTGATACTGCTGCTGATGTCGACGATGCTGATGATGCTGATGCTGATGCTGATGCTGATAATGCTGATGGCGATGACGATGCTGCTGCTGCTGATGAAGGTGCTGATGATGGTGGTGATGGTGCTGATGATGATGATGATGATGATGATGATTATGATGATGATGATGATGCTGTTGATGCTGATGATGATGGTAATGGTGGTGAGGATGATGCTGATAATGATGATGCTTCTGCTGGTGATGATGAGTATGATGACAACTAAGATGATTATGACGCTGCTGACGAGGAATTATGATGATGGTGGTGGTGATGCTGATGATGCTGCTGATGCTTATGATGATGCTGATGATGCTGATGCTGATGCTGATGTTGATGACGCTGATGATGCTGTTGCTATTGAGGTTGCTGGTGTTGGTGTGTTGGTTGTGGATGTGTTTGTACATGTCGTGCTTGTCTCTGCTTGTAGCGATGCTGATGTTGGTTGGGTTGAGGATGACAGATCTGGTGGTGATGATAATGATGGTCATGCTGATGATCATTATGATGATGCTGCTGCTGGTGCTAATGATGCTGATGCTGACGTTGTTGCTCATGATGCTGATGATGCTGACGATGCTGATGATCATGGTGATACTGATGCGGCTGCTGATGAAGATGACGAGTATGATAATGCCGCTGCTGATGTTGATGATGCTGTTGATGATGATGCTGTTACTGACGATGATGCTGCTGATGATGATGCTGAGGATGCTGTTGCGGATGCTGCTGCTGATGATGATGCTGCTGATGATGATGCTGATGCTGATGCTGATACTGATGATGTTGAGGCTGATGTTGATGCTGATGGTAATCAATGTGTGCTGCTGCTGTTGTTGATACCGATGAAGATTAAACTGATGATGCGGAGGAGGAGGAAGAGGAGGAGGAGGAGGAGGAGGAGGGCGATGGGGGAGGAGGAGGAGGAGGATGACCAGTGTAAACCCAAGACTGATCAACGATGTTTGAATGCACCCTCCCCCCAAACTCCCCCTTCATAGGCTTCTGCAGGGATGCAGTTCCACTGGGGGAAGTGTCCCGTCGGGAGACAACTGCGTGATTATCCTGAAGCGTGCGAGAACACCATTCTCTGAACGTCAACGCCACGAATCAAGCTGACTGGTGCGTCTCGCCGATTCTAAATCGTGCCATAACGTCGTGCCTGG
This sequence comes from Prorocentrum cordatum, assembly GCA_963575745.1. Taxonomy (NCBI): domain Eukaryota; class Dinophyceae; order Prorocentrales; family Prorocentraceae; genus Prorocentrum; species Prorocentrum cordatum. The sequence continues at coordinate 45,106 of CAUYUJ010015815.1, read as the reverse complement.
GACTCCAGCGCCGCACATCAACGCAACTGTCGCGCCCTGGCAATCCTGAATCGTTCGAACAGAGTTTTGGGTACGATGACCATGAGATCCCGTGAAATTCTTGCAACTTGTTGAATTGAATTTGCACAGCGCCGAGGCGAGAGCCGCATACTGAAAACGAAGCCACCCTCTATAGATGAAGCTCCTGCAAATTATTAAGACGAATCTGCGCAGCGCTATGGCAAGAGCCACATTTTGAAACTCACCCGCCCTCAATCCGTGAAGCTCTCTGCATTTTTGTTCGCACGATTGCGCGCGGCGCTAAGGCGCGAACCACATTGTGCAAACCACCCGCCTCACATCTGTGAACTTGTTGTCAGTTTCTAAGCTTCAGGCTCATGAATGGTAGGGAAGGCTCAAGCGAGACGCCTGACCCGCCCTTCCGAGTGGCCACGGGGTTCGACAAGTATGAGCTATTCATACGGAACAGGGATGGAGGAGGAGGAGGAGGCGGCGGAGGAGGAGGAGGAGGAGGAGGAGGAGGAGAGGGGAGGAGGAGGAGGAGGAGGAGGAGGAGGAGGAGGAGGAGGAGGAGGAGGAATAGGCGAGGGTGAGGAGAGGAGAGGAAGCAGAGGAGGAGGAGAAGGAGGAGGAGGAGGAGAGGAGGAGGCGGAGGAGGAGGAGGCGGGAGGAGGCGGATGAGGAGGAGGAGGAGGAGGAGGAGAGAGGGAGGAGGAGGAGAGGAGGAGGAAGGAGGAGGAGGAGGAGCAGTTGGAGGAGGAGGAGGAGGACAAGGAAGAGGAGGAGGAGGAGGATGAGGAGAAGAGGAGGAGGAGGAGGGAGAAGGAGGAGGAGGAGCGGAGAGGAGGAGGGAGGAGGAGGAGGAGGAGGAGGAGGAGGAGGGGGAGGAGCAGGAGGATGATGATGATGATGATGAGGAGGAGGAGGAGGAGGAGGAGGAGGAGGAGGAGGAGGAGGGAGAAGAAGGGGGGAGGGTGACGACGAGAACGACGAGCATGTGCCTCGCTCTTCCCCCCGTTGGCGGGGCGCGAGGTCTGGGAGCCCTTACCGCCAACCACCCCCCCCGCAGGCCGCCAAGAAGAAGGGCAAGTATGTGGGCATCTGCGGGCAGGGGCCCTCGGACAAGCCTGAGCTGGCCAAGTGGCTCATGAACGAGGGCATTGACTCCGTGTCCCTGAACCCGGATTTCCTCGCCCTCTGCCCCTTGCCAGCGCGTCTGTTTTCACAGCTGTTGCACCTTGCAACATCATCTTTGGAGGCTCTGGCCTCAGCTTCATGCTCTTGTCTGCCCTGGGCCCTTCCGCGGACATGTGTGGTGAGGGGGCGCGCGCCTTACCCGAGCTCTACTCCCATCGTCATCCGCTACCTCCTATCCTCTTGGGGGTGCAACGACACGTTCAAGTCAGGGAGCATGTGATTCAGCTTTGACTCACTGAGTGCTGTCGGGCAGCTTCGCGTTCGCTGGGCGCATCCTTACCACCACCACAATGACCATCATCATTACCATCATCATCATCATCATCATCATCATCATCATCATCATCATCAGCAGCATCAGCTTCAGCATCAGCATCAGCGTCATCGTCATCGTCATCGTCATCGTCATCATCATCATGCTTATCATCACCACCATCATCATCATCACCATCATCACCGCCATCATCATCATCATCATCATCACTGTCGTCATCATCATCATCGTCATCACCATCAGCATCATCAGCAGCATTGCCATTATAAGTATCAGTATCATCAGCATCATCAACAATTCCATCATCATCAGCATCATCATCACCATCACCACACTCACCATTATTACCACCATCACGAACAACATCATTATCAGCATTATCACCATCATTATCATCGCCATCAGCATCAGCATCACAATCATCATCATCATCACCATCATTATTTGCATCATTATCATCATTATCTTCGTTATCATCATCATCATCATCATCTTCATCATCATCATCATCATCATCATCTTCATTATCACCATTATCATCATTAGCATCGTTGCCATCATTATCATCATTATCATCATCACCGTCACCACTATCATCAGTCTCATTATCATTGTCCGTAAGTGCTTCGCCCCTTGTCGCCGGCCCCCCATCTCGGATAAAGGGGGTATGCAAGAGCTATGCGGTGAGGCCTGGGCGCCGTCGTGAAGCAGCGTCGGAACTCCGAACGGGGGTCACTTGGGTTCGGGTCCTCCGTGTCGGGTCACTCTTGGGGCCGTCTTGGGGCCGTCTTGTGGGTCTCTTGAGAGCCGTCTTGGGGCCCTCTTGAACTGTCTTGGGGCGCTTTCGAGATCCCCTTGGGTCATCTTGGGGCGGTCTTGGGGGGCCTCTTGGGCCGTCCTGGAGTGTCGGAAGTCCAAAACGGCGAGCGTGCCAAGCTCAATCAAACACCTGATGAACATCGCAGATGCTGGCCTCTTTGGCACCTCTTGGGGGTGCTCTTGGAGCGCTGCTCGGGGCCTCTTGGGAGCCTCTTGGGCCGTCTTGGGGCCATCCCGTGCGCCTTGGGGCACTCCTGGGCCGTCTCGGAGGCCCCTTGTACGGTTTTGGGGGCCTTTTATACAGGATTGTGGTTTCGAAAGCGCGAATGTTGCTCACTGTTTGAAGGTTTCTGATGTCGGGGACGCGAAGAACGCGTACTTTACAAGGGATCGTGGCTTCGGGGACGCAACAATTGTATAACGCACGCGAGAGTGTTGCCTCGGAGACACGACCGCTGCGTAAGCTACAAACAAGTATAGTCTCGGGAGCATGAACACAGCGTAATGTGCAAGGGTTTGTGGCCTCGGAGGCGCGAATATGGTGTAATTGAACATGGATGATGGCTTCGGGGGCGCGGCTATGGCGTAATGAAAATGGGATTATGATTTCGGGGGCAAGAACCTCGCGTATTCTTACGTGTCCCAGGACCCCCAGAAATTTTGAGAACCCTCCCAGGTGGTGGTAACCAGGGCCCTTTTCGACTCCCCCCCCTCGCGCGGACTTCAACAGCTCACTGTAGGAAGCAGAACACAGGACTATAACATTGAAGACTGGAAACTGGAACTGGCGCATGGAGCAGCAAGCCTAGTCCGCGGAGCCTGGTGGCCGCACAAGGGGGCTGGCGGATCATCATCATCATCATCATCATCATCATCATCATCATCATCATCATTATCATCATTATCATCATCATCATCATGATCATCATCATCATCATCGTTGTCATCATCATCATCATCATCATCGTTGTCATCATCATCAGCATACTCATCATCATCATCATCATCATCATCAGCATCATCATCATCATCCGCACCATCATCGGCACCATCATCGTCATCAGCAGCACCATCATCGTCACCGTCATCAGCATCAGCATCATCAGCATCATCATCATTTTCATTACCAGCATCATCATCGGAACCATCGTCATCATCATACTAGTACTCATCATCATCATCATCAGCATCATCATCATCATGATTGCCATCAGCAACTGCAGCATCATCACCACCATCATCGCCATCATCACTATTACCACACTCACTACCATCATCATTAGCCTCAATCTCCTCATCATCTTCGTCATCGTCACCACCATCACATTCAACCTATCCATCATAATTGTCATCAACATCATAATCACCACCATCATCATAAATATATCATCACCTGCATCGGCATCATCATCACCATCATCACTATCATCATCATCTTATCAATTATGGATTTCTCCTCGGGGGTCATCCGTGAAAGTTGGAACTACACATAAAATATTAGCATGGCCCCTGCGCAAGGATGACACGCACGAGTCGAAACGTGTATACAATACTATGCATTATCATCGTTATCATTACCAGCATCAGCAGCAGCATCAGCATCAGCATCGGCATCGGCATCAGTATCAGCATCAGTATCAGCATCATCATATTCAGAATGATCACCATCATCATCAGCAGCATCATGATACTCCACAATCACCGTCGTCAGCATCATTCGCAACAGCATCATCATCATCACCATCATCACCATCATCACCATTATTATCTTCTTCATCATCATCATCATCATCATCATCATCATCATCATCGGCACCGTCCTCACCATCGTCATTGTCACCGCCACCACCACCATCGCCATCATCATCATTATCAACAACAGCAACAGTACCATCCTTTATACGTGTGCCTGCGCTACACGCGCAGTATTCGACGCAGATTCTGCAGGCCGCGGCCTCGCCCAGCCTGTCTCAGCCAGGGCTGGGCATCTTCCCGCGGCGTCGGCCTTCACCTTACGCCTACACTCGCAATTTCCGAACAGTTCTTCGTATGTGTATTTTTGTTTCTACTAGTGAGATTCGTATCCCGCATCATAATTCATCCTCGACCTCCACCTGCCTCCATCCCAAGAAGACCAGGGCCGCAGCCGAACCCGAAGATCCTCCGCCCTCGAGGGTAGTGAGACCACCGCCGAGACTGGTTCCGTCTGCCCCCTACAGTAGGTTCGCGTCGTGTCAACCGGCGGCGACCCCGCCGCCGTTTTCAATGTTGAACAACGCCGGCTACCCAGAGTCGGTCGACGTTGAACGATTTGATGGCCGATCGTTCGAGGTCTGAACCATCCCCGCGGTATCAGAAGCCAATGCCGAAGTCGGCACGACACGGACTTGCCGTAAGTGGGGGCATCCTCGGCGGTGAGTGCCAACAGCATCCACCCGCCGAGCCTTCCGCGCGCATTGCGCCACGGGCCCTCGGGGGGGGGTCTGGGGGAGCTTGTGTCGGGCTTTGCGTGATGGGGGCGATGAGCGACGAGTTGAAGAAGAATGCACCTTCGGTGCCCTGAAGGGGTCCAAGAGAGGTCCCCTGGGGGCCCAAAGGGGGCACGAAACGTGCACGCCCCCCACCCTCCGATTGATCGTCGTCCCCCCCCCCCCCCTCCATGAAGCAACGCTCAAGTGTGCACGGTCGCATCTGGAGGAGGCGCGGAGAGAGGGGGGGGCAGGCGGCGAAGGTGGACGGCGGAGGATCCTCGGCGCCCCAGGGGGGGGGAGGGATTGGGGCGACCATGTGGGCGGTCGCCTCTGGAGGAGGCGCGGAGGGAACGGGCGCGGACAAGGTGGAGGGCAGAGGATCTTCGGCGCCCCGGGGGGGGGGGAAGGGGAGCTTTGGCGCGGTCGCATCTGGAGGATGTTTTGAGGGTGGGGTCATGGGCAATGTTAGGGGGGAGTCGGCTCACAGGGGGTGTGCATCGGCCCCTAATCGCCCATTGATCGCCGATAAGGGCCCGATAGCCCGCCACGCCCATGACCGTGCGGATTCGCTATCGGGGGCCTATCGACGATCTATGGGCGATGTATCGGCGATTCCAGATCGAGGTTTCCATCCCGAGCTGGTACCCCCTACCTGTGCCCCTCATCTCTGGAGGAGGAGAGGCGGAGGGTGCGGGGAGGAGAGGGGAGGAGGGATGCGTTCGCGAAGGAGGAGGATGAGGAGGAGAAGGAGGAGGAGGAAGAGGAGGAGGAGGAGGAGGAAGAGGAGGAGGAGGAGGAGGAGGAGGAGGAGGGGGAGGAGGGGGAGGGGGAGGAGGAGGAGGAGGAGGAGGAGGAGGAGGAGGAGGAGGAGGGGGGGGAGGAGGGGGGAGGGGAGAAGGGGAGGGTAAGGAGGAGGAGGAGGAGGCGGAAGAGGAGGAGGAAGGAGGAGGAGGAGGAGGAGGAGGAGGAGGAGGAGGAGGAGGAGGAGGGAGGAGGAGGAGGAGGAGGAGGAGGAGGAGGAGGAGGAGGGCGGAGGAGGAGGAGGAGGAGGCGGAGGAGGAGGCCCGGCCCGGGGCGGTGCTGCGCATGGGGAGAGGGCACGGCCGCGCCCTTGCGAGGACAGCGTCATCCCCACCTGGCTCTTCCTGGGGGAGAAGAAGAACCCGATCAAGCGCCTCGGCGAGAAGATCAAGGGGGCCTTCAAGAAGGATGGCGCTGCTTTTTTGGGCACTCTTCCGATTCTCCGCCTGCATGTTGTGCTGCTGCTGCTGCTGCTGCTGCTGCTGCTGCTGCGGCTGCGGCTGCGGCTGCGGCTGCGGCTGCTGCTGCTGCTGCTGCTGATCTTCTTACTCCCTGCGCTCCTCTTGCCCCTCGTCCTCCTGCTGCTACTGCCCCGCCGCGTGCTCCTCCTTCCCCTCCCTCTTCACCCCATCCTCCCCCAACTCCTTCCTCCGCTACTCCCATTTTCAGTCGGCCAGCGGCCCTCGCGGCTTCCAGCCTCGCAGCCCGCCTTCGGATTCGCAGTCGGGC
>CAUYUJ010015815.1:30000-38715 GCA_963575745.1 Prorocentrum cordatum | reverse complement strand
GAGGAAGAGCAGGAGGAGGAGGAGGAGGAAGAGGAGGAGGAGGAGGAGGACAAGGATGAAGATGAGGAGGAGGGGAAGGATGAGGAGGAAGAGGAGGAGGAGGAGGAGGAGGAAGAGGGAGGAGGAGGAGGTGAGGAGGAGGAGGAGGAGGAGGAGGAGGAGGAGGAGGAGGAGGAGGAGGAGGTATGGGCGAAGGGGGGAAGGCTTCTTAGAAGCACCCTCCCTTCTCAGAAGGCGCGGGCCTCGTCTGCAGATGTAGAGCTGGCGCCCTCTCAGGAGCAGCCTCCTTCTAAGAAGCCTCCCCCCCCTCCGCCCGCCTCGGGGGAACGACGGGGGGGATGCGGCATAAGAGGGGACGCCTAACCCCCCAATCGTCCTATGATCGCCGATGCGGGCCCGACAGCTCCAGCCTGCCCGGGCACGTGCAGGTTCATGTTCGGCGGCCCATCGCCGATCTGTCGGCGAGGCACTGCCGTCTCCAGGCCGATACCGTCCTCCCCCTGCGGCTAGTCCCCCCTGTCGCTGCCCGTCCGCCTACTCCAGATTTCTTAATAAAGGGAGGGGGGTCTCATTTCGGGGGGGGGGGCCTGGGGGGTCCGGGGACGACGTTTTGGAGGGTTCTCCCACGGGGGGGGGGTCTGAAATGGTTTGTCTTGGAGGGTCCAGACCCCCTCCCTTTTATCACGAAATCTGGAGTACCCCCTCCGCGCGGGGCCGCCCTGGCCGCTTCTCCTCCCTCGCTCGCTCTGGCTCGGGGAGCACGCAAGCACGAACACGCCGACCGGGCCACATGACGTTTTGGCACTCCTCCTCCTTCTCCTCCTCCTCCTCCTTCTCCTCGTTCTCCTCGTCCTCCTCCTCCCTCCTGGTCCTCCTGGTGAGGCGGGGGGGGGATGCCAGAGCCCGCGAAGCAGTCTGACTTCCGGCGCGACGACAGGAGAGCCGCAGGCCCTGTGGCGCTCGGCAGGGCCACCTCGGCAGCTCCCAGGGCTCGCCTCGACTTCTCCGATTCTGCTCGATGTCGATGTCGATGTCGATGGCTTCCGATTCTGATTCGGTCGGACTTGGGGTTCTGATGTGGGCTCTGGTTTCTCAGTTCGGCACGAACGAAATGGGTACGGAAAGCATGGGTACAATGCTCAACAGCAGCTCCTGATCATTTTGCACAGGACTCGCTGTCCGCGCCGCCGCGGCCTGCGTGTCCATTTGAGACAGAATGCTGGCTACCCAACAGCGGCCACTGTTGGTTTGGGACGACATTTGCTGGTGAGCATTGTACGCATTGTTTCAGTAAAACCTTCGGGCGTCCAAATCAGTGGAGGTTTTTGCTGGCTTGCCGATGTCCGCCGACTCGGCTTCTCCCAACCTGGTTGCCGATTTCCGCCGACCGGGCTCATGTCGATCGCCCGTCCGACTTCTCGATTCGATGCTGGGTTCTCCTGCGTCGGCAGCTCCCGGCCATGGCTGTTGAGCACTTCATCGGTGGCCCCGTGCAACGGCGTGTCGGAGTTGGATCGGGGGAGCGTAAGACCCGGGTTTGCCAGGACTCGGGTTCGCCATCGTTTTTTGACGACCGCGATTCGGATTTTGACGAGTAGGAGTTTCGTGGGATGTCTGCAGCGGGAGGCCTCGTCAAAATGCAGGCTCGGCCGCGTCATTTTTTTGACGACCTCGTCGGGGATTTCCGAGTCCCCTGTACCAGGGTCTTACGCCCACCTGATTGGAGCCCTCTGGGGGGCTGAGGAGGCCCAGCAGTGGTCCCGGCAAACGGATTGGAGGGAGCCAGGGGCCCCTTCGTCGCCACGACTCGGCGCGGCTCGAAAGACTGGCCAGTCTCGACCCAGGGACAGATCTTTTGTGAGGATTTGCCATCGTCCCCCCCCTCTCTCGTGACCGATTTTCGGGGTGCCCACGTCCAGAGAAGATTAGGGAAACAAAAGTGGCATAAACATAAGAACTCGGAGGTCCGCGCGGATTTCTCGGATCGGCGCTGGGGCCCCCCGGCGGGGCCTCTGGCGCCGCCCCTGGCGCGCTCCGCGCGCCAGGGAGGGGCGGTCACCTGAGGGTGGAGCAGGTCGCCGGCAGGAGGTCGGTATGCCGCCACCCTTGCTCGGCTCGGACGGGGCTCGGACGAGGACGCATCGCTCCGGAGCGCTCTGGAGTGCTCTCAGAGCGTTCCGGAGCCGCTGGGTCTCAGCCTCAGCAGTTCTCGATCTATCCTCCCCTGCATTATCTGCACGCACGAAATGGGCACGGAAAGAATGGGTACAATGCTCAACAGCAGCTCCTGTTCCTTTTGAGCAGGATTCGCTGTCCACGCCGCCGCGGCCCGTGTCCATTCGAGACAGAAGGCCGCCTGCCCAACAGCGGCCGCTGTTGGCTTGGGGCAACATTTGTTTTTGGGCATTGTACCCATTTTTTTCCGTACCCATTTCGGGCGTCCAAACACTCTTGCGTGCAGCCTGTAAGTCGGGCGTGTTCCTCTACAGGAGGGAGATTCAAGAGTAGTTAAACACAAATGCTCTGGGGACGATGTTGCTGGACGATTTTTGGGCAGAGTCCAATATCCGTAAGGGCTTCGCCCCCTGCCGCCGGCCCCCTCTCTCGGAGAATGGGCCATGGAAGAGCAAAGTCATGAGGCCTTGGCGCTGTCGTGAAGCAGTATCGAAACTTCATGCGAAGCCGATTCGCAATCAGCAAAACCAACTGATCACAAGAGGGGTTACCACACCTGGCGATTGGTAAGACGTGTATGGTTTACGGGCTTGGTTACCACACCTTGCGATTAAAGGGCCGAGGGGGTTCTCGCAGTTTGGGTTACCACGCCTTGCGATGGATGTGCGTGAAGGGTGGCACCGAATTTCAGAAATGTGGCAAATCCCCTGTGTTTTTGGACCCTGACCCCGCGGATCTGCGTGAGGGGTGGCACCGAATTTCAGAAATGTGGCAAATCCCATGTGTTTTTGGACCCTGACCCCGCGGATCTGCGTGAGGGGTGGCACCGAATTTCAGAAATGTGGCAAATCCCTTGTGTTTTTGGACCCTGACCCCGCGGATCTGCGTGAGGGGTGGCACCGAATTTCAGAAATGTGGCAAATCCCATGTGTTTTTGGACCCTGACCCCGCGGATCTGCGTGAGGGGTGGCACCGAATTTCAGAAATGTGGCAAATCCCCTGTGTTTTTGGACCCTGACCCCGCGGATCTGCGTGAGGGGTGGCACCGAATTTCAGAAATGTGGCAAATCCCCTGTGTTTTTGGACCCTGACCCCGCGGATCTGCGTGAGGGGTGTCGATTTCGAGCCCCCCCAGCAATTCAGACAACGCGCCCAGGGGGTGCTAAAAAGCCGGTTTGGGCCTCCCCCCCCTCGCGCGGTCAATCAACTAGTTACAGTAACCAGCAATAAGTCAACTAGTTACAGTAACCAGCAAGAAGCAGAACTGTAACACTGGAAACTACAAGCTCCAACTGGTACAGGAAACTGCGAATCTCGCTCCTGCAGCCTGGTGGCCCCACAAGGGGGCCGGCGGATCTCTGCGTATTGCTTATTTTGCCTTTCCAAAATCAGCCTTTCGGGCGTCCAAAACTCTTGCGTGCAGCCTGTAAGTCGGGCGTGTTCCTCTACAGTAGGGAGATTCAAGAGTAGTTAAACACAAATGCTCTGGGGACGATGCTGCTGGACGATTTTTGGGCAGGTTCCAATATCTCTGCGTATTGCTTATTTTGCCTTTCCAAAATCAGCCTTTCGGGCGTCCAAACATTTGTCCTCGTCCGGGCTCGGTCTCAGATCGCCGGTGTGAGGTCGGCGTGCCGCCGCCCTTGCCGTGGGCGAGGGCGAGCTGGTCGGGGGGCCCTCTACGCGGGGGGCCGCGGTCGGCCCCGCCGGGCCCGCGGCTCCGCAGCCGTGGTGGCGTGTCGTCTGCCAGCCTGGAGCAGATCCCTATCCCTACTCCAGATTTCGTAATAGAGGGGGGGGGGTCTCATTTCGGGGGGGGGTCTCTTCCAGGCCATCTTGGAGGGCCTGGGGGGTCCGGGGACGATGTGTTGGAGGGTTCTCCCACGGGGGAGGCCTGAAATTGCTTGTCTTGGAGGGTCCAGACCCCCTCCCTTTTATTACGAAATCTGGAGTATGCTGGGCACCTCCTCATCACGATGCCAATCTTAGGGATTCCCTTATTTTTTGACGGCGGATCCCTAAGATTGTCATCGCCCTTTGGCGTGTCAATCTTAGGGATAGGGATACGTTCGAGGCTGGTAAGTAGTGAGCTGCTGGGTGGGCGGCAGCGCGGCGCATGCCGCCGAGCCGACCTGTGCAGCCGCCAGGTCCTCCCTGGGCTTCATCGCTTCTGGGTCTCCTCCTCCGCCTCCTTCTCCTCCTCCGCCTCCTCCTCCCTCCTCTTCCTCCTCTCTCTCTCCTCTTCCTCCTCCTCCTCCTCCTCCTCCTCCTCCTCCTCCTCCTGCTCCTCCTCCTGCTTCTCCTCCTCGTTTCCTCCTCGCGGTCACTTCCTGGTGGACTGGGCCTCCTCCCCCTCGCTCTCCATGCTCTTCTCCCCCCCTGCCCCCGTTATGCGCCCCTCTCTCCCTTCGCGCGTCCTTGCCGCTTCTGGCGTGAGCTCATTCATCATTCAGCGCCCGTCGACGCGCTACTGGGCGCACGGCCACCCGACCTGGCCTGACCTTCCCCCTGCCGATGAGAAACGTGGAACAACAATGGCATAAACATACACTTTCGGAGGCCCGCGCGGATTTCTCGGGTCGGCGCTGGATCCCCCCTCCCTGGCGCGCGCAGCGCGCCAGGGAAAGCGCCGGAGGCGCCGTCGTTGGGACCCAGTGCCGATCTGCGCGGAGCTCCTTAAATCAGGAGGAAAAAACATAAGCACAGTTAATCGTCGATTCCCAGGACAATATGGGAAAATATGGGAAGTGTGGGGGAAGGCGAAGATCCAAACCATATGGACAAATATGGGGGATCCTGTCATTTGTGTGTGTGTGTGTGGTTGTATTTCTTTGTGTGTCCCTGGGCCCCTTCGTTAAGGTGAGCGCCCATATGCCCCCCGGAGAAAGCGCGGCCCCCAGTGAGCCGCGGGCCCCGCGCGCGGCGCCGCCTCCCGGGTGGCCCTGCCGCCCGCCCGCGCTGACGGACCCCCGGCCGATTTTCTCGGCGCTGGCCGGCGGGGCATCGCGCGGGCGGCCCGGCGCAGCCGGCGGGCGCCGCGAAGGCGGGTCCCCGCCGAAGCTGCACCACTTCGTCGTCGTTGGGGGGCCACATGAGGAGGAGGAGGAGGAGGAGGAGGAGGAGGAGGAGGAGGGGGAGGGGGTGGGGGAGGAGGAGGGGGAGGGGGAGGGGGAGGGGGAGGAGGAGGAGAAGGAGGAGGAGAGGAGGAGGAGGAGGAGGAGGAGGAGGAGGAGGAGGAGGAGGAGAAGGATAGGGGGCCACATGCGAACCCTACCCCTACCCCCCACGGTTCCTGAGTGGGAGGGTGGGGTTCACTTCGTTCGGGAGCTCCCGAGAGAAGTGAACCCCGCCCTCACCCTCCAGAAGTCGTGGAGGGTAGGGGTAGGCATCGCATGTGGCCTCCTAGTCGTCCATCCTCGGCGGCGGCCCGAAAGTGCGGTTGGCGATGCTCGGCGGCGGGCGGGGGGGGGAGTGGAAAGGGTGGGAATTGTCGTCCAGATCTCGATCGCCCCTTCACACATCGGTCGTTCAGGTTTCGTCCAGAAGTCGACCAGATCCGACGACATCCGGACGACACCCCCAGAGCCGGACCTTCTGGGGCTCCCTGACCCTCGGGGTTAGCGTTCACCGAGGAAGCCGAGGAAGCCGTGTCAGGAGGATAGCGTGCACCGACGAGGCCCCCGCAGGGGGGGGGGGCAGCATGCGCCGAGGCGGGCCTTGGCGGGGTGACCGCCTCACAGGGAGAACTGTAGCTGATGTGGCGCGCTTTCCGGGGGTCGGCGCTGCACGCTGTCGCTGCAGCGCCAGGCGTGCAGGGGTTTTCGGACCGTTCCCTCAATCCAGGTCGTGGAACCTACTCGTGGCCGAGGCTCGCAGTGGCCAGGAACGTTCCTTATCTCTATATACATATAACGCTCCTCTCTCTCTCTCTCTCTCTCTCTCTCTCTCTTTTTACATATATATATATATATGTTATATATATATGTTAATATATGTGCGCTCCTGCACCGTAAGGGGGCGGCTCGAGGGGGGCGGCTCACCAAGAAGGCGGAGGGCCCTTCCGTGGAGGCCGCGGAGACTTCTCAGAAGCCGGGCGGGCTTCTGAGAACCCCCCATCGGGGCTCAAGAGACGGGATCAGTGCAAATGAGGGTCAGCCAGAGCGCCGGATCTTGCAGGATACTGCAGAGCCAGGGGTGCATCGGCCCTGGCTCGTGCGCAGGAGCTTGCAGGGTGCTGCAAGGCCTGGCTGACCCAGGTTTCAGAGGCGGCCTGACCGACCCTTGGCAAACCATCCCCCTCCCGTGACGTCCCCCTCGCCTCGCCCCAAGACGTCTGTATGCGGCCGGAGGGGAGCTCGAAAGGCGAGGATGACGTCACGGGCGGCGATGGTTTGCTAGGGTTCGGTTAGAACGCGCCCGAAGGTTTGCATTGACCCAGGTCAGTGCGTCCTCGACCCCCCTTGCGCTCTTAGCAGCCCCGCCGCCTTCCAGAAGCCCCCCCCCCACGTCTTGGGGAGGGGCAGAGAGTAGTTGTTCATAAGAAAACGGCATGGCGGCATGGCGGCGGCGGCGGCGGCGGCGGCGGCGGCGGCGGCGGAGGAGGAGGAGGAGGAGGAGGAGGAGGAGGAGGAGGAGGAGGAGCGAGGAGCGAGGAGCGAATCCGCCCGCCACGCCCTTGTAAGCGACGCCAACATGCACTCTCGAGCGCGCAGCGCGCGACTCGCGCAAAATCATCGGAGGCCGCCAGGCGTACACCCCTGCACTGATGCTGGCCAGCCCGGTCCTTGGCCCTGGGCCCAAGATCGGCGCGTACGGCCTTCAACCCAGGATGGCGTATTCCCCAGACCCCCTCGCGTTGCGAAACAAATCACAACGGCAGGTCCTTGCCGGGCCCTTACCGGGCCTCGTGACGGTGACAAAAACGACTCAGGACGAGAAGTCCTGGCGAAGGGGTCCGGGCCTCTGGGGGTCGACGTTGTGAAAAATCACGACGTCGGGGGCCTGGGTCTGCGACCACTTGCGAGCCCTACCCCTGTGGGTCGGACTGACGCTGGGGCATCGGACGCCCCCGCTGTGGTTCCCTTGGCTGCAGGCATCCTTCCACTTCTGAAGCCCAGCCGGCTCCGCAGAGACTCGGAGGGACGCCAGCCATACACCACCACCAGCCCTGGCCAGGGTTGGTGGTGGTGTATGATTGCTTGGAGCTCTCGTAGAGAAGTTTGACCTGCGGGGGTAGGGCTCCCCCGGGGTTGCCGCCGTGTGCGCCGATCCCTGGCTCACACGGTGAGCCCGGCCAGGGGCGGGTGCAGGTGCAAAGTCGGCGTCCTCTTGTGACTCGGGTGCGGCACGCACCGCGCACTCTGGTCGGCTGGCCACCCTGATCAGTGCCACCCCAACAGACTCCTGGATCTCACGACAATGCAGGAGCCTACTTTTTGGGGGGTCCGACGGGCCTCGTCGAGAACAAGATTGCGGGGGGGCCTCGATGTTGGACCCTTTGCTGTCCCTCTAGGGGGGGCCCCTACTCCGAGCTGCGCCACGTTGGTGTGGATTTTGGTGCGAATGCACCGCTCTCGGGGGGGGGGGTCTCAGACGGGCCGCCAAACCTTTGTTCGACCTTCCCCCCCAACTGCTGTGAGATTCGGGGTGCCAATGCTGCGTGTGCGTCGCCCCCAACTGGGCGACGCGCGCCACCGAGAAATCTCACGAGGCATGAGCCGTGGCGGGCGCTTTCTGACCACACCTCTCGGGTAGCGGTGTGGTGCAAGATGTTTGTACGATGTGCTCGGTTCGGATGTGCGCCTCCTACAGCAGCACATACATCAGGAGGAAAAGAAACACACAGACACAATTAATCTTCGATTCCCCAGAAAATATGGGAAAGTATGGGAAGTGGGGGGGGAAGACAGAAACCCAGAACATATAGGAAAACATGTGGAATATTTTTATTTGTGTGTATTTATTTGTGTGTCCTGGGGCCTCTTCAATACAGTCAACCCGCAGAGTAAACATGGGCAACCCAAGGGTACCCATGCATCCTTGCCTCCTCGGTCCATCCTCCTCGCCGCTTTCGCTGGCCGCGCCCCGCTCGAAGAGCCTCGAAATGGGCGTCCAGGGCCCTTGCATCCTGACCGCGCATCCTTCCTATCCTGGTTGACTGTAATTGGTGAGGAAGACTTAGGCGAAACGCCCAGCGGGCCCTTTCGACCGGCCTCGGGGTGCGACAGGGAGGAGTTATCCATAAGGAAGAGGAGGAGGAGGAGGAGGAGGAGGAGGAGGAGGAGGAGGAGGAGGAGGAGGAGGAGGAGGAGGAGGAGGAGGAGGAGGAGGAGGTCCCCCGCATGCGGGGCAATGCTTCTATCCACATCCAGTCCGCCTTGGACTTCCTCGGGATGGGGTACCAACAGTTCGAGGCGCAGTGGATGTGATTCAATATCTAGCCCCCAGGGGCCAGGTTTCTTTTTCATAGCCACTGCGCCTATGGTTTCTGGGGAAGGGGTCCCGAAGCTCCAAGACGCAGTGGATCTGGATACGTACAAC
>CAUYUJ010015815.1:10000-25000 GCA_963575745.1 Prorocentrum cordatum | reverse complement strand
CTCCCCCGATCCATGGATAAGTCGACCGCGCGCCAAATCCATGGATCGCTTATCCATGTTTGAGCGTCCCCGAGAGTAATTATGTGAGTATGTGCGTGCATGTGCATGTGCATGTGTACAATGCATGCATGTGCATGTGTATAATGTGCACGCGTCTGCGCGTGACCATGGGCATACATGCGTGTGAGTATGCGTATGCGCACGCGCATGCGTAACCTTATGCACTGGTACGCACCCCCCCGCAATCAAATGAACGATCCATTTCTCTTGTGGGCCTTGTGGGAGTATCGTAAGGACTATAGGATGGGGACCGCGAGGTTGAAGAGCAGGCGAAGGAGAAGGAGAGGAAGAGAAAGGCTGACGCGGAGCACGAGGAGGATGGATGCGGGAAGAGGCGGCATGACGAGTAGAACCGCGATGAGGGTGATACACGCAGAACCGGCCAAGGGAACGGAGGGAGGGGGAGGGGCGGGGCGGAGGTGCGCGTGACTGGTAGAGGGATGGCCTTTAGAGAAGTATAGAAAAAACTACCAGACAGCTTAGAACCTTCTACCAAACCTCAGCTTGCAAGGGGGCATTCTGGTCGGTATTACATATCAAGGGTGTAGTAATTCACATTTCGGAGTCCACGCTGGCAAGCAAACACAGACATACACACATTCACACAAGCACTTTGAATTGTCTGTGCACGCATGTACATAGATGTATATCTACATGTGTAGACAAGGCGTATGTGCGAACGTATGCAGATCTCGCCAGATCTCGATGTTTTTCTTTGTATTGCCCTGCGCTGGCCCGTCCGATGTGGTTGCTCGTGCCTCCCGGCACAGCGGCCCCGTGCTCGGGAAGCGTGGTCCTCGATGGTTGCGCGCACGAGCGCGTCCTGCCGTCAGGCAGCGCTGGACCTAAACGCTGTTTCGCTGGACTTCGGCTGGGTTTTGTTTTTCGTTTTGGCAGGGAGGTACAGGAAAACAGGTGCAGCATAACTCACCGAGCGCGATTCACTACTCGCAAAGTGCCTATTCGCAAACGATCCAAAAACGCATGTCCGTTTCGATGTAATTTATCGTAGATTCCCTGCGGCGGATCCAGGCCATTGGCGAGTAGTTCCTGTGCGAGTAGTGGAACGCGCTCGTCTGATAACCAACGTTTGGGTGCAGCCCTGCCGCCAGGCGGGGAGGCGTGCATGCGACGCCGAGGAGCTGCTGGTGGGCTGCGGCGCCATCGCCGCAGCCCGCTGCAGCGTGAGCGTGCCGCGCCAGCGCAACGCTCACGCTGTGAAGAAGTCACGCAGTCGGAGGTCAGGGCACACGCACACATGCACACACATACATGTGCATATATACACATACATTTAGTGAGTATAGGCAACGCGATGAGGTGGCATGAGGACAAACATTTCCTTTATATATGTAGACATATACATCTATATAGGTGTACATATGTACACTATCGAAACACATATGCATATACACATGCCGACCTAGAGTGCGAGGGCCTTTATTGCGAACGAGCTTTGGGAGTGGTGCAAAACCTCAACCGATCGACATTGACTCTACAGCGGAGTTCCGGGTTTCGTGTTCGCGAGGTTCGCAAACGTCGCAGACCGCAATGAGGCCGTCAATGCGATCCGCAGGGCCTCGCTCAAGGAAGGCGGCAACGCGGTGTGGGCAGAAGCGGGCCAGGGGCTCCACGAACGTATCGTCACCTGATTTGTCTTCGGGGTCGGTCTCGAATACGTTTTGAAGGAACGGGGCTTTTCTTCGAACAGCGCGCGAGAAGGCCCAGAGGCCGGCAACGTCTGGGTAGGGGGCGGCGCGGCGGTGAAGGCACTGGCCGACGACGGGGAGCTCGATGTTAAATGCGGGCCGGGATTGGGGGAGTGGTTCGCGAGTGCGGACTTCCAGGGATTCACAGGCTTGGCGAAGAAGTCGAGGGAGGAACTCAAGCGCAACCCCGCCAGAGGCGCCGGGGAGGGGAAGACTTTGGAAAGGGCGGCCGCTAGCGAAGCCGGCGGGGCGCGAACAGGGATGTCTCGCCAGGGAGCGATGGGAGTTGCCAGCAGCACTCGCCCAATTGCCGAGATGATCAACCTCGTGCCCAGCTTCCCACATGCCAAGGCCGTCGGAATGCTGAAGCCATTTTGCCGCTGCGTGCTGTGCGAGGCCGCTGTGCGCGACCTGTGCGAAGCGAAGAATTTACGATTGTGCCCTGGAGCGAAGAAGGACGCACCGAAGCCGAACCAGTAACATCAGAGGTCACGACGCAGCGCTGCGGCGCCAAAAGCTCGCACTCGAGAAACTTGCTGGCCCAAGTCGGGCGCGTGCGCGAGCGGGGCCGGGCGCCCCGTCGCGCTGCCTGGCGGCGCCGGCGAGGCGAGGGGGGGGGGTCGGGCAGGAGTGGGGTTCGTAATTGGCCCCGTTCGACGGCCCGAAATCCTTCACATCAGTAATTTTGGGTCTCGGAGCCCCAGGGCGGTTTTTCATGTTTTCCATTCGACGTTCCATGAAGCCCGATGTGATTCCGAGGCGCGCGTCGAACGTTTTCGATGGCGCGTCGCGTTATGCGACGTCACGTGCGTTGTGGTCGTCAAAGGCTTGCGTGCTTATTGCGGATCGGTTGATGTGGGCTGGGGTTTCTCAGGATTGTACATTTGCTTTGCGCTGGGGCGGTTTCGCCCCCCATCCGTGGATGATCCACCCCGCGGGTAACGTCGCAGGAAGAGTTCGAACATTTGGTTCGTAGTGCCAGCGATGCTGTCGCGGACATTGACCGCGCCACGGGGGGGGTCGTCCAGAAATTTCCTACCATATTGCAGTGTTGGTTCTTCGTTTTGAAGATACACCGCCCCGCGTCATTCCTTCCGGCCCCCTCCCTCGTCCTCCCTCTTCGCGTATCTGCCCCTGCTCTCCGCGTGTCCCCGTCGTCATCGTCCATCGTCATCGTCGCCATCACCATCATCATCAGCATCATCAGCATTCTCGTCGTCTCCATCATCAATGCCACCACAATCCTCATCAACATCATCAAGGCACCCCCTTGTTCCCCCGCGTCTCTGCTTCGCCCCATCCCCCGCAAGTCTCGTGGCTTTGTGAGGTGTTCCACCGAAGGCCCCATCGGCAGGGTCCTTAGTGCGCCGCCCAGCCCATGTCGGCACGCCCCTCAGACGGTTCGTGCCCCCATGAGGAGTTCATCGGAGGTCCCGGCGGCAATGTCCACATGCCGTCGCCCAGGCCACATTGACACACCCTCAAACATTTCGTGCCCCCATAGGCAGCTCCACCAAAAAAAGGTCCCAGCGGCAGGTTTCCCAGGCCGCCGCCCAGCATATTTCGGCATACGTTTCGCACGTTCCGTGGCCCCACGGGGAGCTGCACCGACGGCCCCACAGGCAGGGCCCACAGGCCGCCGCGCAGCTCATTCCGTCATACGCTCACACGCTTCGTGGCCCCATTGGGGAGCACCCCCGATGGCCCAAGCGACAGGGTCCACATGCCGTCGCCCAGCCCATGTCGTCCACGAGTGGCGCCCAGCACGGCTCCAAAAGCTCCCCAAGAGGCGCCGAGTAAGTTGCACCCTCATGCAAATAGTTTTTGTCACTTGTGGGGGTCCTCTTGGGGCCCTCTTGGAGCATTCTTGGGGCCTTCTGGGAGCGTTATTGGGGCCTTCCCGGGGCCCCAGTGGGCCCCCGGAGGGCCCCGAGAACGTTCCCCGAGGGCCCCAAGAGGGACCCCCCAAAGTGGTACAAAGAATTCGCGCGAACGTGCAATCTGTTGTAGGCCTTTCGGGGCCCTCTGGGAGCTCTCTTGGGGCCCCCATTGGTGGCGCCTTGGGGCCTTGGGATGGCTCCAAGAGGCTTCGGGATTGCCCCAGACCGCCACAAGACAGCTCCGAGACGGCCGTCGAGCACCACGGGTGAAAGCAAGTGAGGCTAGGGAACAGGGCCTCTGGTAAGCCGCCACTGCGCCCCCTGGACTACCCAGACAGCGAGGGGACCTGAAACGCCCTGGGGCTCCAGGGGCCCCAGATTAGTGAAGTGAAGGTTTTTGCCATGCAAGCACCCCGAAATTCTTCACTTCACTAAACCGGACCCAGGACGAACTCGCTACGCTCCAGTCCCGCGGGAGATCCGAGACTCCCGCCGCCGCCCGGGGACGTTGCTGCATTGCGGTGCTCTGGTCACTGTTAATGGCTTCCGCGGGCTGCAGCGGCTCACTTCCATGACTACCCCGACTCACGAATCCAGTGGTTGGTCTGGCTCTATGGGTTGGTTTCGTTGTGTCGGTTGATTTTATGTTTGGTTGGCGGTCGGTGGATTTCGCGTTGTTCATTGGTGTCGTGAAGTGATTTGTCGTTTGGTTGGTCAGTGCCGTTTTGTTGATTCGTGCCGTTTTGTTGGTTGGTGTCGTTTCGTTGGTTGGTGTAGTTTTGTTGCTTGGTGTCGTTTTGTTGCTTGGTGTCCTTTTGTTGGTCGGTGTCGATTTGTTGGTTTGTTGGTTGGTGTCGTTTTGTTGGTTGGTGTCGTTTTGTTGCTTGGCGTCGTCCTGGCGGCGTCGCCGATAATCGTCGGCCTGCAATGGCGCCAGGATTTGTTTCGGGCCAGCCTTGATCGCCCTCATCATTCTCATATTCGTCAGCGTCAGCACTCGTCGCCCCCATCCGCGCACACATGCGGCCCTGGTGCGGCTCTCACGCGGCCCTGCGAAGGCCTTCACTGTGCTCCCCAAAGCTTTCTGAGGGGCCCCCCAGAGGCCCCAAGAGGGCACTGGAAATTGTCGCTTCCAACTCCGCCAGGCGGAGGTCAACAAGGGTCTCACTGGTGCACTTCCAGGAATCGTCGTTCGATCCTCTTGGGGCCCTCCTGGGGCCTTCTGGAGCCGTCTTGGAAGCTCCGAGCGGCTCCATGAAGGCGCCGGGCGATATCGCTTCCAATTCCGCCAGGTGGAGTTAGACCAGGGGCTCACTGAGGCCCCTTTTTGCGCCCTCCTCTGCCTTTGAAAAAGCCCCGATGGGGTTCTTCAGTGCCGTCTTAGGGCCCCTAAGAGGCCTCCAGTAGGGTATTGAAGTTATCGCTTCCAACTCCGCCACGCGGAGTTGAACCCAGGGCGGCTCTCTGTGGCCCTTTCGGGGCCTTCTTAGAGCTTTTCTGAGGCCCTAAGTGGGCCCTGGGAGGTGTCATTTTCACGGGAGTTGAAAGTGACACCGCGGAGGGCCCTTTTGGGCCCTTCTTGGGGCCTCTCTTGGGTCCCTCTGGGGGCCCTCTTGGTGCCGCCCTGGGGCCTTCTCGGGGCCTTCTTGGAGCCTTTCTGGTGCTCTTTAAGTGGGCCCTGGGAGGTGTCACTTTCAGGGGCGCTGAAAGTGACACCTCGAAGGGCCCGCTTTCCCTCGTAGCGCTGCCCGTGGCCGGGGCATTGTGCAGCGCATCCCTCGTCGAACGCATTTTGTCGGACGCGTGGTCGAATTCCGCCAGTTCGGTCGAGATGGTGGTCAAGCGGTTCGGTCGCAATGTAGCCATGCGGATCTGAGCTTACCATTTCTTGCAATTTTGGCGGGGGCTCGCAGGAGCGTTTGTGTTGTGATCAACTGTGCTCGATATATCCAGCGGCAGGGTTTCATCCCAATATATTATTTTGAAAAAGTCAGCAGGGGCCAAATTGGTGATGTGAAGCAACATAGGTCTCGTACCCGTCTTCAAACAAAAAAATAAATAAAAACATATAAAAAAGAAACAAAGAAAAACAAATAAAAAATTAAAAAATTGGCCCCGTCTTCAGACAGTCAATTGTTGAATTTTGCCGGTTCTCTGACCGGATGCCCTCGCTGAAGTCGCGCGCGTCTAGGGGCGAAGCGGCGATTTTTTCGGTTGGCGCTCCGCGCGGTGGGTTTGGATATCAAGAGCGGCAGGGGTTTTGCCGTGATCTTGGCGAATTTGTTCAGATTCAGTCTAGGCGCGGCCCGAGGTTGACCCCGTGGGACTTCGATGCTAAATTGCGCGATAGATTTGACGACGAAGCCCGGAGTTTTGGCCTGCGCGTGTTTCGACGCCCGGGGCAAATTTGTCGCGCTGACGCGAATCGGCACCCATTGGTGGAGATGCGCGCGCAGCCGGAAATGTGTTTGCCCCGCGCGCTCTTCTCCGCTTCGCATCGTGATTTGGCTGCGAACTACAACGTGGGGCGCCCTTGCGGCGAACCGCGTTGCGTGCGCAGAACTAGCTGCGCAACGTGCTCATTGTCATCGCGCGTCGGGACATGCCGCTCTCATCTCGCAATGTCTTGCTTCGGGCGCGTGTCCGCGCGAAGACGGAGAAGACGCATTCAAGCACTGGCAGTGCTGAGGTAGACGCGTCGCAGCTGGCTGACTTCGAGACCGGGCAGCGATTCGCTGACGAGCTCGTCAACGTCTCTGCGGTTTGCGCCGACGGGGCGCCGGATCGCGACGACGCAGCTTGGCGCCGGCTCGTAGACGGATCCCACGACGCCTCGGAGCAGGTCTTGCCGCGGCAGACGCGTCCCCAGACCCCCTCGAGTCATGAAAAAATCACGACGGAAGGTTTTTCTATATTTTCCGCCTCTGGGGGCCCTTACCGGCCCTCGGGACCGTCAAAAAACAACTCAGGATGAAAAACCGGTCCCGGCGAATAGGTCCGGACCTCTGGGGGTCGCGTCATGAAAAAATCATGACGTCGGGGGTCTGGGACGCTCGAGGAAACCTTGGGCGCGACCTTCAACCTTGCAGCTGAAAGACCGCCAGCAGCTCGACGCATGGGAGACACCGCAGAGGAGAAGAAGCCAACCAAACACACCAAAACAGCTGTCGTTAACGACCGGGCCGCCCGGCAGCAGGAACTTACGGCGGACAGAGACAAGGGCGAGAACAGAAAAGCTCCAGGAAGGGTTTTGCTGGCAACAGGGGGGGCTCAAAAACGGCGCGGGCCAGGTCGTGGATGGCAGCGGCCGGACAGACGCTATGGCGGCGCGCCTCGAGCGGGCGCAGCGGGCAGTGCGACCGACGGCGGCGATGCCAACCGACAGCGTGCACGACGGCGAGCTGCCGATCGTCTTCCACCCGATCGCGCGGGAAGAAGCAAGGGGAGCAGCGAGCAAACTCAAGCAAGCCAGAGCTTGAGGCATGGGCAACTTAGCCCCCGGGATTCTGGAGAGCGGACTCCGAAGGCGGCGCCGCGACGCTCGAGCGTGGATCATTCGTTTCTGCGACGCGGCATGGGGGCCGGGGCGCGACCGGGGCGGCAGTGCTTTGCGGGAATGGGGGGGCCCGGCGGGCAGCGGCAACAATCGCCCGATCTGCCTTCTGCCGATATGACGCGAGATGTTCGCACTCGTGCTGATGCAGAGAATGACGGGCGCTGGAACTGGGCGGCGCACCTGGGAGGCGCAACTTGGGTTTCGATCGAACTGCGGCACTGCGCGTGCCATATTCATCGCCCGGCGGGTGCTGGAGGAGGCGCGGGCCGCCTGTGATGGGCAGACTTTGTTTCTGGTGGTGGGCTGGGCAGTGGCATTCGATTCGTTGTCGCCAGAGGCGCTGGCCATGTCTCCGCGAAGATTTGGCTGCCACCATCGTTTTGTGAACGGGGTTGCTGCCATCTGCGATGGCCGCGTTTTCGAGGTCCCCGACTTCGGCGCTACGTCGCAAGAGAGCGAGGAAATGTGCGGTAGTTCCCAAGGATGTCCATTGCCGCCATGTATGTTTACTGTTGCTATGACGACGCTTCTACGCGATGCTCACAGAGACTTTACAGAGAGCTTCGGGAGAGTCGAGGCGATCGAGTTCCAGCAGAGCTGGTCCGAGATCTGGTCTACGCGGATGACGCGTTGCTGATCGGCGCCGGCGCAGCGGCTTCACAGGAGCTGATGACTCACGTGGATAAGTTCTGGGCACGCTACTGGCGGCAATTCACTCGGAAGAAGGTGGAGCTGATGAAGGTGCGCACAATCGACGGCGTCTCGGACGACGCTGGCGTTCCTCTCGCCAATAGGAGTCCTATTGTATATTTGGGCACGGCGATCTCAGCCGACGGAAGATGAGCGTCGGAACTGTCGCGTAGAATCGGAACAGCCATGCAAGACTTCAAGGTGCCGCGCACGATTTGGTCTCGCGCTTCATTGTCGCGGGAACAAAAAGCTCCATATCTTAAATGCGTGCGTTGTGTCCAGACTAATGCGCGCTCTCTTCGCTGCTCGCTTGAACCGGGCTGAACGTCGACGGTTGGGCGGCTTCCAAAATCGCTGTACCAGAAAAATTAGCAGAGCGCCCCCGGCATGCATCCGTAGAGTGTCGAACGCCACCGTGCTCGAGATTGCTCACCCGCCGAAGCTCAGCGACAGCCTCGCGAGACGGCATATTATATCCATGGGCCAGTTAGCGCGCCGACCCGGCCGAGACCCCGCGCGCCGCTCGGTGTTTTGGGCCGGGCGCCCTGGGGCTGCGGATGGGCGCCGGCCCGAGAGACATTGGGCCACGTAGTTTGGAATAATTTTCACGGGGTTGCTGGCTCCCGCGAACGACTCGCCGCATGCTTCTATCGAGGCGGTGGCGCTGCACGTGCGTTGGAGCGCGCGGTGAAGGCCTGGGCCGGATGCTGAGAGCATTATTCTACATCGCACGCGCATGTATATTACGTTTCACACCTGTTCACGCACCGTCTGGTGCAAGGTGTGCTGGACTTGACTTTTGGGGGCTCTTCGTCGTCGCGGCTGGACTCAGCTCGGGCAACTGGTGCGTTTGCAGCCCTGGGGTAGGTCCTGGCCCCTCCAAGTGGGACCTGCGCGGATGGGGTCGGAGGATCGCGCCGCATCGCAGATGCATCGTCGGTGCGGCTCGATTTGGATCCGGATCTTCCCCGCGCCGACGTCGCCGATGCATCGGTGGTGCGTCGACAGTGCGGCGTGATCCTCCGCCCCCATGCGCTCTGACCCCGTTTCGGAGGCCTCTGGAGGGGTTTGGGATTCGACTTTGATCAGCTGTTGTCTCAGCTCGCCCTATGTCCTGGCAAGACCGGCAAGGCTGTGAGGAGCAGCTGGGGTGAAGTCGGGCGTGTCCCTTTACAGGGGGACTCTTGAAAAACAGCGACAACCAATATGGGAACGATTTTTCGCGTATTTGTATGATCTTTTGTCCCAGCAAAAACAAACCACGCCCAAAAATCGCCCCTCTAATGTAGGATGACACGCCCGACCTACAGCTGGGGCAGCAGGGCGCGGCCCGGCCCCGGCGGGCCCGCCCGCCTCGCCCAGGCCGCGCCCGCCGGCACAGGCCCATAGGCCCGGCGGCGCCCCGCGCGCGGGGGCCCCGCGCGGGCCGATGGCGGCCGGGCCGTGGCGGCACCTCGACCTGGGCGCGGCTTCGGAGCTCGAGGAGGCCCCGCTCCTCCTCCAAGCTCCTCCTCCTCTCCTCTCCTCCTTCCCTCCCTCCCTCCCTCCCTCACTCCCTCCCTCCCTCCTCCCTCCTCTCCTCCCTCCTCCTCCTCCTCCCTCCTCCTCCTCCTCCTCCTCCTCCTCCTCCTCCTCCTCCTGGTTTGGCCAGGGAGGCATCCACACAGCTCCCGGGTCCAGGGCGGGCTCGGACCAGCGGCCGCGCACCGCTGCACGAGTCGGCCGGGCCCAACCTTGACCAGGTGAGTGTGTGTGTGTGTGTGTGTGTGTTTGCTTTCCCCCTGGGTTCTGCCTGGCCGCCTTCGGGCTGGCCCCCCCCCCCCCGTTGCTGACCAGCGTCGCGGCGGGCTCCCCCCTCGGCGCCCGCCCCGCCGCGACTGGGACTTGCCGGAGCGGGCCCGGCTTCCTCCCTTTTTGTCGCGCCGGGGTCTCCTCTTTTTTTTCGCATTGCGGCCCAATTCTTCTCGTTTCGTATCCCCACCAGTCGGCTCTTGCGCGGCCCACTCGGACCTCACTCGCCGCTGGCGCCCTCGCCTGCGGTTGCGACAAAAAGTATCCCCACCGGCTCATTCGGAAACCCTGCCCTTCAGAGCTGACGGGAAAAGGGACGAAGAGACACATTTAGGGAAATAAAGCGAGCAAAGGGGTGGCCTTGGAAGGTCTCTTCGGGCCATCCCTGGGTGCCGCGTGGGGGCGAGGGGAAGAGGAGGAGGAGGAAGAGGAGGAGGAGGAGGAGGAGGAGGAGGAGGAGGAGGAGGAGGAAGGGGAGGAGGAGGAAGGGAGGAGGTGGAGGAGGAGGAGGGGAGAGGAGGAGGAGTGGAGGTGGAGGAGGAGGTGGAGGGGAGGATGAGGAGGACAGAGACCACTGTGATGAGGACGAGGGCGAGGAGGATTTTTCTTTTTTTTTTTTTAACCCTCTTTGGAGCCTTTCGGGGGCCCTTGAAGGCATCTTGGGGACATGTTGGAGAGCATCGATCAAATGAGGAGGGGCTCTCGATGTCGCTCCACCCCCCGTCTGGAGCCCTCAACAATGCATCTTGGAACCATTTTCGCGTTTCTTTGGGGTGTCTTTGGGCCCTCTTGGGGCCGTCTTGGGGTCCTCTTGGGACCCTCTTGGAGCCCTCTGTGGGCTCTCTTTGTGCTCTCTTACGAGCCCTGGAGCGCCTCTTGGGGACATCTTCGAGGCTATCGATCAAAGGAGGGGGGTCCCGATCGAGGTCCCCCCCCCTGGGGCCCTCAAAACTCTCCCTTGGAGCCCTCTTGGGGCGCTTTTGGGGCGCTCTTGAGCGCTCTTGCGGCCGCCTTGGGGGCGTGTTGGGCCCTTCTTGGGGCTTTCTTCTTGGGCCACCTTGGGGCTATTTTGAGGCTTCAGAAGCACGTCGGAAGCGAAACGGCGAGAAGGCAAACATCATCAATTCTCCTTGGGTGCTTGAAGGGTGTTGGGCTCTCGGAGTGGTCCTGAGGGGTTTCCGAGAGCACCTGGAACCGTGTTGTGGCCACCTTGGGGCCTCTTGGAGGCATGTTGTTAGCTATCTTGAGCCATATTGGGATATCTTGATGATATTGCAGGCCTTGTTGGGCTCTCTGAGGCCCTCTTGGGGCCATCGTGAGTCCATCTTGGACGCTCCAACCGATCGCGGCCCCTCCCGTCCAGGCCCAGGGGTAGGGGAAGGGGTAAACCCTTCCCCGAAGGGGAAGAGGGTTTTTTGGAAGAGGAACGGAAAACATCGTTGGACCACTTGCGCCCAGAGGGCTGGTGGGATTTGCATCTAGCGCGCCCCACCGATGCCCGATCGCTGGAGCAGTCACCCTCTGCGCAGCCGCCGATACAAAAAGTGTGTGTGTGTGTGTGTGTGTGTGTGTGTGTGGGTGTGGGTGTGGGTGCGTACGTGCGTGCGTGCGTGCGTGCGTGCGTGCGTGCGTGTGTGCGTGCGTGCGTGTGTGTGTGTGTGTGTGTGTGTGTGTGTGTGTGTGCCTTGTCCCCCTCCCCACTCCCCCAGGGCCGTTTCGGCTCGGGTATTGTCAGGAGAGAAAAACACACAGACACAATTAATCGTCGATTCCCCAGAACATATAGGAAAATATGGGCAGTGGGGGGAAGACAGAAACCCAGAACATATGGGAATATATGGGGAGTCCTGTTATTTATGTGTATTTATTTGTGTGTTTGTGGGCCCCTTCATGCTCGTCATCATCGACCTCCTGCGGAACCCAGGGCGGGCTCGGCTCTGTGACCGCGCTCCCATGCCAGCCGCGCGCGCGCACGGGGGTGGGTGGAGGGCGGAAGGCTTCCCAGCTCCTCAGCAAGCGCGGGCCTAATGTATCGGGGGTGGACAGACCTCCTACCCTGACACGTCGATTAGGGAATTGGCCGTTCTCGGTTCGCGAGAGGCCGTCGCGGCCGTCATTTTGCGGGTCCAGGTCCGTCGGATTCGGTCCCAGGCCGTTTTCACTAAGGTGAGGTCTACTAAAGGGAGGTTTGTCCACCGCCGAATGTACAGATGTCAGGCCGGAGCGTTCCAAGAAGCAGCCTCCTGCTAAGAAGCCTTCCCCCTCACCCCACGTACCCCGTTGTGCGCGCTGCCAAGCCCCACGGAACCCATGCCGGATTCGGCTCTCTGTCCATGTCCCGCCTTCCGCAGCCCAGGTGCCGATGCGAGAGATCCACGCGGAGCCCTGGAAATTTCTGTTAGTGTCATTGTCTTTTCCCCTATTGTGTCCTCTCGCGTGTGCCATCGGTTCGGGAGAGTCGAGAGCTGGTGGGGATTTGGCTGGGATGTCGCCACCTGCTTGTGTCCTCTGGCTTGACCTCTCCAATCATATGCGACTGTGCGGGACTTGACGTCGCAGAGATCTTGCAACACCACCAGAGATCCCGACCGCAGCCCCGGACCAGCACACATCCTTCGCGCCATTCTTCGAGCCGCGTCGCTCTGCGAGGGCCCCGGGGCGCGAGCCCCGGGGAACACGCCCGCGGTGAAGCATGTGCGACGCCCGGATGTCGCCGCCTGCTCACAGCCCCTCTCGCTCGTGCTCTTTGATCGACCTTGCCTGTGCGGCCACTCCCTGCGTGTACAGTCAACCCGCGTACTAGAGATGGGCTCGGAGGTGGATAGACCGCCTACCCTGACACGTCGATTAGGGAATTGGCCGTTCTCGGTTCGCGAGAGGGCGTCGCGGCCGTCATTTTTGCGGGTCCAGGTCCGTCGGTTTCGGTCCCAGGCCGTTTTCATTAAGGGGAGGTTTACTAAGGGGAGGTTTGTCCACCGCCGACTTTAATCGACCTTGCCTGTGCGGCCACTCCCTGCGTGTACAGTCCACCCGCGTGCGAAGGATGGGCAGCCCTCCCAAGGGTGCCCTTGCATCCTTGCGCCTCCTCGGTCTATCCTCGGCCACTTTTTCGTTTTGGCCGCGCGCCGCTCGAGGAGCTTCGAGAGGGGCCTCCAGGGCCCTTTTAAGCATCCTCCTCGCGCACCCTCACTCTGCGGGTTGACTGCAGCTCCTCTCGCTCGTGCCCTCCACTCGACCCTGCCTCTGCGGCCCCTCCTTACCAGCCTGGAACATATCCCTATCCCAATGCTGGGCATCTCCTCATCACGGTGCCAATCCTAGGGATTCCCTCTTTTTTTTCAGGGCGCATCCCTGAGATTGTCATCGCCTTTTGGCGTGTCAGTCTTAGGGATAGGGATAAGTTCGAGGCTGGTCAACTCCCTGCGTGTAGAGCTTACCAGCCTGGAACATATCCCTATCCCTATGTTTGACATCACCTCACCTCGATGCCGATCTTAAGGATTCCCTCGGTTTTTGAGGGCCTATCCCTAAGATTGTCCTCGCCTTTTGGCGTGTCAATCTTAGGGATAGGGATACGTTCGAGGCTGGCCAACTCCCTGCGTGCAGAGCCGGGCGCCGCGGGGCCGCCGCCGCGGCAGCGGCCGCCCTCCGCCCTCGATGCCGATCTTGAGGATTACCCCAGTTTTTGAGGGCCTATCCCCAAGATTGTCCTCGCTTTTTGCTCGCCCATCTTAGGGATAGGGATACGTTCGAGGCTTGTCAAGAGCCGAGCGCCGCCTGGCCGCCGCCGCGGCCGCGGCGCCGCCCTCCGCCAGGCGGCCCCGGCGCCCGGGCGCGGCGCCCCCGCCCCGCCGGGCCCGGCGCGGTGCCGCTGCGGCGGCCGCGCGGCGCGGGCCGGGCTCGCCGCGGCAGCCCTGGCGGCCACGGGGGAGCTCGTCAGTGAAGGGGCCCTGGGACACACAAGCAGATACACACAGATAAGAGGATTCCCCAGATTTTCCTATATATTTTCTGGGTTTTTGTCTTCCCGCCCAGTTCCCATGTTTTCCCATCTTTTCCTGGGACTCGACGATCAATTGTGTCTGTGTGTTTCTTTCCCTCCTGAGTCCAGCAGCGGCGAAGCGCCCAGTCACTAACTCAAAACAGACGCGCAATCCCAAAAACGCGGGGGCCAAGACAGAACGCAGACACCTCGGGACTTCGGGGAGGGAGATTTTGGGGTAGGATTTTACCAGGGTGACGACGACGAACGCAAAGCATACCCCGAAATCTTTGGCCGATCTTCGAATCCTCGGCGAATCCGCGATTTTGGGATTGGGGATGTGTTTTTTCGTGGTCATCAAGCAGCGGCGAAGCGCCCTGGCGTGCCTACAGGCCGACCAAGCAGCGTTCTCAGAACCTTCTTGTGGTCTGCACGAGGTGTCTTGGAGCATTTCTGGCGGAGCCTGTCTTCTTTCAACACACGGGGTAGCTGTTCTAAGAACAGTGCTTCTGTCCTTGGAACAGTTCGGGGTTCTGAGAGCATGTCGTGGTAGGCCTTCCAGGAATGCCGGGAGACGGTCGGTCCCTGCTCAATTGGGGGGCTCGGAGAGCCGACGCCTCCCAGAGATCCGACGCCCCGAGCACAGGT
This sequence comes from Prorocentrum cordatum, assembly GCA_963575745.1. Taxonomy (NCBI): domain Eukaryota; class Dinophyceae; order Prorocentrales; family Prorocentraceae; genus Prorocentrum; species Prorocentrum cordatum. The sequence continues at coordinate 10,684 of CAUYUJ010015815.1, read as the reverse complement.
CGCAGCGTCCGGTTTTGAACCGTTTTCGGCCTCTGGGGGCCCTGGCTGGGCCTCGGGGCCGTCAAACAAAAAGGGTTCGTGACGAGAGACCGGCCTCAGGGACGTGCCGCGCGTCGTAGGCGTCGGAGCGGCCGGCTGTCTGGGGGGGGGGCTCGGGACGTTCAAATCGGCCGCGAAATCCGAGCCCTGCCCTCGCCGATCAGCGATGCAGGGCTCGGAATTCGTCGAGCACGTGGCGAATTCCGAACCCCACCCCCGCCCCCCCTCGATTCAGGAAATTCGGTGGTTGGTGGGGGTAGGGTTCGGGTGTCGCCACCTGTCGAAATGGGTACTCCAGATTTCGTAATAAAAGGGAGGGGGTCTCAACCCTCCCAGACGAGAAGTTTCAGACCCCCCCCGTGGGAGAACCCTCCAAAACATCGTCCCCAGACCCCCCAGGCCCTCCAAGATAGCCTGGAAGAGACCCCCCCCCGAAATGAGACCCCCCTCCTTTTATTACGAAATCTGGAGTACGAAAACCGACATCAGGGCTCGTTGTCCACGCCTCGGCGCGACATGCTGTCCACTTGCTCACTTCCAAGCGGCAGCGTCCCGAGCTCTTTCCAGCTTGCCGTCGCGCGGAGCAGAGCGACACGCTGGCCGCTCGCAGGGCTCCGGGCAGAACGGGAACGACCACCGACCTGA
>CAUYUJ010015815.1:0-5000 GCA_963575745.1 Prorocentrum cordatum | reverse complement strand
TCGTCAACGTCGTCGTCGTCGCCGTCGTCGACGAAGCCGTCGTTCATCGGGTCCGTTGTGCTCTTCGTCGGCGTCGTCCTCGCCTGAGTTGTCGTCGCCGTCGTCGTCGTCGTCGTCGTCGTCGTCGTCGTCGTCGTCAGTCGTCGCCTTGGTTTTTTGATTGTGTTACTTGTGCTCTTCGTCGTCGTCGTCGTCGTCGTCGTCCGTCGTCGTCCGTCACTGTGGTCGTCGTCGTCGTCGTCGTCGTCCGTCGTCGTCCGTCGTCGCCTTGTTTTTCCTTCGTGTGATCTCTGCGTTTTGCCGTCGTCGTCTTCGTCGTCCGTTGCCGTCGTCGTCGTCGTCGTCGTCGTCGTCGTCGTCGTCGTTGGCGTCGCGTCCGTCTGCGTCGCCGTCGGTGGCGGGGGCGGCGTCGGCGTCGTCGGCGGCGTCGTCGTCGTGGTCGGGGTCCATCGGCGTCTTTTTTGCCTTGTGGGGAAGGAGGAAGTGAGTACGAGGAGCAGGAAGCAGGGAGAAGGCGGGGTGCTGAGCAGAGGATCGCAACTTAGGCTGAGGTCATGCGGGGACCGGGGGAAGGTACGCATGGGGGAGGGTCTGGGGCGGATCGGACGAGGCAGCAGGAGGTGCGAGGCCGAGACCAGGGGAAGAGCAGGGAGGAGCGCGGAGGAGGAAGGGAGGAGGAGGAGGAGGAGGGGGAGGAGGAGGAGGAGGAGCATGATGATGATGTTGCTGCTGCTGATGATGATGATGATGATGATGATGATGATGATGATGGTGGTGGTGGTGGTGGTGGTGGTGATGGTGGTGGTGGTGGTGGTGATGATGATGATGGTGGTGGTGGTGATGGTGATGATGATGCTGCTGCTGATGATGATGACGAGGAGGACGAGGAGGAGGAGGAGGTGGAGGAGGATATCGAGAGTGAGGAGGAGGAGGACGAGGAGGAGCTGCAGGAGGATGAGGATTAGGAGGAGGCAGGAGAGGAGAGCAGAGGGTGGTGGGATGGGGTAAGCTAGGTGCGCTCACGTCACACCTGACATTCCTACCCTTCCCGCCGTGACGTCGAAATGCATGCCTCCACCATGCGGTAAGCGCTAGTGTCCGTGCGAAGCCTCCGCTAGTCTGCGGTGTAACGGTTAGGCTGAAGTAGCCCGAAAACATGGCACATTCATCTACACCGCTGCCAGGTTGAAGGCAGTGTTTCGAATGTCAGACTAGCTACCGGGCAGGACGTGGCCTCTTAGTGAGGTGAGTCCCAGGGAGGGTGTTAGAATGAAGACTTGCAGTGCCTGGGGAGTTCCGACGCTCGTTGGTACGAGGGTTACATGCCGTCATCTGGCGGCTGGTGACATTCACTGTATCTTTGCTGCCATCGTTCTGGTAGAAAGGCTTCTGCTCAATTCACAGGATGAGGGGGAGGGGGCGGGGGAAGGGGAGGAGGAGGAGGAGGAGGAGGAGGAGGAGGAGGAGGAGGAGGAGAAGGAGAAGGTTGAGGAGGAGGAGGAGGAGGAGAAGGAGAAGGTGGAGGAGGAGGAGGGCTGATGATGATAATGATGATAATGCTGACACTGATGATGATGATGATGATGATGATGCTGATGATGATGATGATGATGCTGCTGCTGCTGCTGCTGATGATGATGATGATGATGATGATGGTGTTGGTGTTGGTGTTTGTGGTGGTGGCGATGATAATTACCCCAGTGCGGCCCTACCTAGAAGTTGGAGCCCCTAGGAAAGCAGCATCAGTTGCTATGCTATGCTATGCTATGCTAAGCTATGCTGCGCTATGCTATGCTATGTTTTGCTATGCTATGCTATGCTATGCTGCGCTATGCGATGCTATGCTAAGCTATGCTAAGCTATGCTATGGCATGCTGCGCTGTGCTATGCTAAGCTATGCTATGCTATGCTAAGCTGCGCCAAGCTAATGCTACGCTATGCTTTGCTTTGCTATGCTATGTTATACTATGCTGCGCTATGCTCTGCTATGCTATGCTTGGCTATGTTATGTTATGCTATGCCATGCTAATGCAGCGCTGCGCTATGCTAAGCTAAGCTAAGCTAAGCTAATCCTCTAGGCAGAGCCTACAGGCTAGCTCGGCATCTGTCGCACATTGCTTTTGCTTTGCCTTTCCTTTGCTTTGCTTTTGCTTTTAATTTGGGTTTGCTTTGCGTTGCTTGTGCTTTGCTTTGCTGTCGCTGCTGTTGCTTTGCCTTTGATTTGCTGCTATGCTCTGCTATGCTATGCTATGCTATGCTATGTTATGCTGCGCTTTGCTATGTCGTGCTGTGCTGAGCTATGCTATGCTATGCTATGCAATGCTATGCTGCGCTATGCTATGCTATGCTGGGCTATGCTATGATATGCTGTGCTGCGCTATGCTATGCTACGCTATGCTGTGCTATGCTGTGTTAAAGCTCAGCGAAGCTAAGCTGAAGGTAATCTAAGCTAAACTACACCTGAGCTAAGATGAAGCTAAGCTAAGCTAAGATGAAATAAGCCAGCTAAGATGAGATAAACAACGCTAAGCTAAGGGGACGTAACTGGGGGAACCGCGGGGCGGATCCTGGGGGAACCGCCCGGGGCGAGCCCCATTGCCCGGCCCCTTTAACATAGAGAGTAAGAACCCTTCTAGGCAGAGCCTAGGTAGGGAATGACATGAAAAATAATGATACTGGTGATGCTGATGCTGAGGATGCTGATGCCGATGCTGCGGATGATAGTGCTGATGGTGGTGATGGTGATGATGCTGACGCTGCAGCTGATGCTGACGATGATGCCGACTATACTCGTCGCGTGGCGACTCCAAGAAATCAATTTCTCAGGGACCGCTCTCTACATTCGACTGAAGATTGTGGAAAGCACGCCGCATGCAAGGGTATTCGGCACTCAACAGGCAGCGCCGCAACTCTTGTTCGGACCGCGGGGCAGGCCGACAAAGAACATAGCGGGCCAGGCACGGGCAACAAGCGCGCAGGAAAGCGGGGAGCCGAGGAGCGAGAGGGGGGAGAGGGGAGGAGGGCGACAGGGGAGGACAGACCGGGCCGGCGGACGGACGGGCGGGGGGACGGGGAGAAGAAGCCATGGTCATGATCATGCTGATCATGCTGTTGATGAGGATCGTGACGAGTATGAAGATGAGGATTATGCTGGTGCTGCTGATGATGATGGTGATGGTGATGGTGATGATAATGCGGATGACGGTGATAATGGCGATCATGATGATGATGCTGATGGGGATGATGATGCTGACGACGATGCTGCTGATGATGATGATGTTGACCATGATGGCGATGCTGATGCTGATGATGATGGTGGTGATGGTAAGTTGATCATGATGATGATGTTGATGATAGTGGTGATGGTGATGATGATGGTGGTGACGATGCTATTGATGGTGATGATGCTGATGCTGCTTCTGATGATGATGATGTTGCTGATGATGATGATGACGATGCTGATGATGCTCATGCTGCTGATGATGATGATGATGATGATGGTGATGCTGATGATGCTGATGATGATGATGGTGATGCTGATGATGCTGATGCTTATGCCGATGACAATGATTGTGCTGATGGCGATGAAAATGATGGTGATGCTGATGATGCTGAAACTGAGGCTGATGATGACGATACTGATGTTTTGATGCTGATGCTGATCATGCTGTTGATGAGGACCGTGATGAGGGTGAGGATGAGGATGATGCTGATGCTGCTGATGATGATGGTGAAGATGATGATGCTGATGATGCGGATGATGGTGATGAAGGCGATGATGATGCCGATGAGGATGATAAGGTTGATGACGGCGATGATGCTGCTGATGATGCTTATCATTATCGTGATGATTGTAATGCTGCTGATGATGACGATGATGATGGTAATGACGATGATGACGATGACAATGACGATGACGATGATCCTGATGCTGCTGCTGATGATGATGTTGATGATGATGATGATGGTACTGGTGATGATGATGACTGTGTTGCTGCTAATGATGCTGATCAAGGTGATGCTGCCGCTGCTGGCGCTGCTGCTAATGACGATGATTGTGCTGATGGCGATGATGGTGATGCTGATGATAATACTGATGATGATGGTGATGATGATGTTGATGATGCTGATGGTGATGATGACGATGGTATTGATGGTCATGATGTTGATGCTGCGTCTGATGATGCTGCTGCTGATGATGACGATGATGCTGATGATGCTGATGATGCTGCTGATGATGGTGCTGATGATGCTGATGGTGATGATGATGCTGATGACTGTGATGCTGATGATGATGATGATGATGATGATGATGATGATGATGATGATGATGATGATGCTGCTGCTGCTGCTGCTGATGATGATGATGATGATGATGATGATGATGGTGATGATGATGATGATGATGATGATGATGATGATGCAGGAGGGTGCCTGATATCCTCGAGCCCTCGAGCCTGGATGATATCCTGGAACCACGATTATCGAGGGCCCCCCCTCCTCTTCCTTTCTTCTCCATCCCTTCTCACCCTCTCCTCCTCCTCCTCCTCCTCCTCCTTCCGCCTCCTCCTCTTCTTGCTCCTTCGCGCCATGGTCTTGAGAGGGACTTGACACATTGTGCGCCTCTATGCCGCGTTACTATCATGTCTTCTCCTCCTCCACCTCCTCCACCTCCTCCTCCTCTTCTGGCACTCCCTCATTCTCTCCTCTCTCACTAGCTTCTACACTCATTCCTCCACGCTCGATCATCTCACCTCCTCCCCTCCTCCCTCTTCCCTCCTCCCTCCTCCTCCCTCCTCCTCCCTCCTCCTCCCTCCTGGGGGCGGGGGGAGGGCGCGCCCCGCGCCAGGCGCCCCTGCAGCTCGCCCGGCGCGGCGGCCGGAGCGCGGCCGCCCCAGGCGGCGCGAGCGCGAGGCGCGGGCCGCGGGCCCGACGCCGGCCCCGCCCCCCCCCCTTGCAGGGCCAACTTGCGGGGGGGGGATGCAGGGACGTCCGCCCCC
>CAUYUJ010015814.1:290245-310985 GCA_963575745.1 Prorocentrum cordatum | reverse complement strand
ATCATCAGCATCATCATGATCATCATCATCAGCAGCCTCAGCACCAGCACCAGCATCAGCATCATCATCATCATCATCATCATCATCATCATCATCTTCCTCATCAACATCCTCAGCATCATCATTATCATCATCGTCATCATCATCATCATCATCAGCATCAGCATCAGCATCATCATCATCATCATCATCATCATCATCATCATCATCGTCGTCATCATCATCATCACAACCATCATCATCATCATCAGCAGCATCAGCATCAACATCATCATCATCAGCATCATCATGATCAGCATCAGCATCATCATCAGCAGCAGCATCAGCATCATCATCATCAGCAGCATCATCATCAGCATCATCATCAGCATCATCATCAGCATCATCATCAGCAGCAGCATCATCATCAGCATCATCATCAGCATCATTATCAGCATCATCATCATCGTCCGCCTCCTCCCCATCACCATCATCAACATCAGCATCATCACCATCATCATCATCCGCCTCCTCCTCATCATCATCACCATCATCATCATCATCATCATCATCATCATCATTATCATCATCACACCTCCTCACTCTGGGGAACCTGAAAAATACCGATACGGCTACTCCACAGACGTCTCCCCGGGTGCGTTCTGACCAAAGTTTCTATGCGAATCTATCCGTGACGACGAGGGCCTCTTAGGAGGACCACAATGGCGGAAACCAGGGAGGGAGGCGATATCGGTTCCTCATCTGATCTACCTCCTGGTCGAGGAGGAGGAGGAGGAGGAGAAGAAAGAGGAGCAGCAGGAGGAGGAGGAAGACGAAGACGAAGACGAAGACGAAGACAAAGAAGAAGAAGAAGAAGAAGAGTGCAACAGCTACGTCGCTGATGTTTGCCTACTCCTTGAGGAGGAGGAGGAGGAGGAGGAGGAGGAGGAGGAGGAGGGTCCGTAGCCATTTTGGCTCAAGCCTGTCTGGGCGCGTGGCAGGAGGAGCGCGCCGTGCCTCTCCCTGTAGAACCCTGTCATCTCGGCAGGCACAGGGAGCGGCTCAGTCTCGTTCCCCCTGCGCACGCGCGGATCATGGCTACGGGGGGCGGCCGCACCAGCAGCTGGCTGCCCAGACCACTGCGTGCCGACGAGGCGACTGCCGCAGGGCCGTCTGCGGCTCGGCGCGCGGCCCGAGCGCGTGCCCGTCTGGCCTGCGAGGCGGCCCTCCGCAGGGCCCTCGGCAGCAAGGACCACGCGCCGGGGTCCCGGCGGGACCGCGAGGACGCCTCGCGACCAGCGCTCCAGGCCCTTGCATCTCGCAGAAGGGTGCCAGGCGCCGCGCGTCGGAGGCGCAACGCGGCATGGCACGCCGCAGACGCCCCGGAGGGAGGCTTCACACACGCCACCCAGGCTGCGCTTGCCAATGCGGCGGCGGGCCCCCGCCTCGGACGGCCGAGCCTCCCTGGGGCCAACTACAAGTGCATCGTCGTGGAGGTACCACCCGGCTGCTGCACCGCCTCGCCGCCGACACCTCTGAGTGGAGCCGCCGCCGAGGCCGCCCATCACGGCGCGCGGAGCGTGCCTGGCGTCGCCGACCCGACGGACGCCAACCTCTCCTAGGTGGCGGAGCGGGCGCTCCGCGCGGCCGTCGCGCGCCGGAGCCGGGAATACGAGGACGACGGCTACGACGGCTACAACCACGTCGACCCCGACGGCTACGACGGCTACGACCACGACAGATACGACCACGGGGACCCAGACCAGTCCGAGGATGCGGAAGAGTCGCCCTTCGTGGAGGCGTTCGGGATGACGGAGAACGACTACCACGACAACGGCGGCTACGATTGCACCGACGAGCGCGGCTACGTCGGCAACAGCGACCTCCGCTCCTACGACGGCTGGCGGCCGAGCCTCCGCCACCCGCCCAGCAAGGAGGAGGTGGAGGACGAAATGCGGAGAGCACGATCGGCCGCTCCCCCTCTTCTTCGTGATGCTCCGAGCGGCTCTGCTGCCACGGGCATCGCCACTGAGAAGATAGAGGACGATTCCGACGCGGACCCAGATGACCACGAGAGCTACCACGGCTACGACTACGGCGGCTACGACGGCTACGACAACAAGACCCACCAGGAGCTGCACGGCACGAACAGGGAGCTTGGTGGGGAGAACACGGTCGACGGCCCAGCCGACGACGACTCCGACCAGGAGGGCTCTGACAGCGATTCCGACCACGACGCCACGCCCCAGGACACCATGTCCGACGGCGTGCCCCAGGAGACCCATGACCCTCGAAGACCCCCGCCCCCCCCTCGACGCCCCAAGCCTCACGACACGCGGCTCCCCTCGACGACACCACGACGCCCTTCGACGCCCCTCCCCCGGCGTTCCTCCCCCGACGACCCTGCCCAACGACCTAGAGGCCCCACGAACCCCGACCCCCGAACGACACCCCAATGGCATGCCGCAACCACTGCAGCACTCCAGGCGGCGGGAATCGTTCGCCCCAACGCCGCAGCCTTCGCCTCCATGGCCGCCTCCAAGACCGCCATGGAGCCTTCGCCTCCCATCCCCGCCCGAATCGAGGCGATCCTGACCGGCGTCGAAGTGCGAGCTGACGGCGAGAACGAGGAGAAGATCGTGCAGGGGGCCGCAGGAGGACGCAGAAGGAAGACCAGCAGCCCCAGGACTACTCCCACGAGGAGGACTCCGACGGCTGCCACCACACCAACCCCTACGACGAGGGGCAAGAAGGTGCGCTTCATCTTCGAGGCCGCGCCCGACCCCCCAGAGGACGAGATCGATCCCGATGACCCTGACCCCGCGCCGTCGGGAACCAGCAGCACACCTACGGGAACAAGCAGCACACCCCCGAGAACCAGCAGCACACCGACGGGAACCAGCAGAGCACCGTGCACCAGCAGAGCATCGGGCACCAGCAGGACTTCACGGAGGTAACCAACCTGAACAGCGGCTTCCTCATCGCCATCGCCCCCTCGGGCGGTGAGCGTGCCGCCCTCCTCAGGTGGAGGAGGCTGGCGGCCACCGAGGGGGGGGCTAGTTCGTCGCGTTCGGCTACCACAGGGAGTACTTCATCTGAAGAGGCGGGGGGCGGTGGCCCCTGCCTCTGCGGCTACGCCTGTTCCGCGGGCACAAAGCTGTTATCGAAAGGGTCGAAAGGAGGAGGAGGAGGAGGAGGAGGAGGACGAGGAGGACGAGGAGGACGAGGAGGAGGATGGGGCGGAAGTGACGCGGCCCAGAGCGGGCCGCGCCTCCCGCGGAAGGCCGGCGGAGTGGGAGGGACCCGAGCCGCGGTGCGGGTCCAGCAAGCTGCTGCCCTGGCGGAGCTGGGCGGAGCGGGGGGGGGAGGAGGAGGAGGAGGAGGAGGAGGAGGAGGAGGAGGAGGAGGAGGAGGAGGAGGAGGAGGAGGAGGAGGAGGAGGAGGAGGAGGAGGAGGAGCGGAGGAGGAGGAGGAGGAGGGGGAGGAGGAGGAGCAGGAGGAGGAGGAGGAGGAGGAGGAGGAGGACTCCAGGAGGAGCAGGAGGACGAGGGAGGAGGGAGGAGGAATGAGTGTAGACCACAGTGCTGTAGTCAAAACGAGATGTGAGGTTAAAGATGGAGGCCTCCCAAATGAGCGACGACAAGACACACGTGTCTTGCGCTAGATGGCATAAAATCCTTACGCGGTGGCTGACGCGGGCCACCATCGCGGCACGGCACATTGGAGACGAGGGCGCTCACGCGCGATTTTACGCAGGCAGCTTACGCGCCAATGTCGGCGCGGACCGCCCTGTCTTCTTCTGTCGCTCAAATGAGGCCGGAGGATCGCGCCGAATCGTCGATGCATCGCCAGTGCATCGGCGATGCATCAGCGACGTCAGCGATGCATCGGCGACGTCGGCGATGCATCGGCGACGTCGGCGTGCAGAAAATCGGGCCCCGCATCGAGCGGCATCGCCAATGCATCGGCGATGTGTGACACGATCCTCCGACCCCATCCACTCGGAACCCATCTGGGAGGCCTAGAGTGGAGGACCAGGTGGAGGAGGTATCGCCAGCGCGTCGACCCCACTGGGGGGGAGCCCTCTGCTCACTCGTGGGCGAAAAACGTCCCCGTGCCCGCGGCCCCCCGGGTCGGGACCCTGGGCCGCGACCCTGCGGACACGGGACGTTTCTTTTCGCGGATGCCCCGCGCGGAGCGCATCCTGGGGAACCGAACTCTATACACCGACGCTTGCTCCAGCCCTGCACTGAAATTTGCACAGGAAAGCGGATCCTGGTGCACAGGGGACCCTGGTGCATGCATGTTCCGTTGCTTCCCCGGGAAACGGAGAAGCAAAATACACACCACACCACCCCGACGTCGTCCCCGACTCTCAGAAAAGTCCTGGGATTGAAAAACCGCCCGCCACTGGTGATGTAGAGCGCATGTTTTGATGCGCGGCCATAACGGGCGTTATGGGGGGAAGGGGGGGAGGGGACGGGAGGGGGCATAACGTAGCGCCCCCCCACCCCCCCGACTGTGGTGCCGGACGCACTGCGGCAGTGCCAAGGGTGGGGGAAGCTTTACGTTTTGGGGGGGAGGGGGAGGGGGAGGGCACGTAGGGAGCATAACGCGCGTCGTAGATTTTCCCGTTTCCGACATTCCTGCGACCGCGGAGCCTCCGACCCTAGCCGGGAGGCCCAGAGGAACGGAGCCGAGCGCGCCACTGCCCGCCGGGGCGGCGGGACCTGGGAGGCCAGCGAGGGCGGGCCGGAGCCCTCGCCGTGTGGAGGTGGACGTTCCTCGACCGGTGGTGCTGTGCGCTGCGTGTGCGGCAGGGGGGGCACTGTCTCTGATCTGCTTCACGTTTCGTGCTGTTCTGCGCTCGCGTGGGCCTCGAAGAAGGCAAAACGCCATGAACACAAACTGTTGGCGCTCCGCGCGGATTTCTTGGATCTGGCCTGGACCCCCTCCTTGGCGCGCGGAGCGCGCCAGGGGCGGCGCCGGAGGCGCCGCCGGAGGGGGGCCCAGGGCAGATCCAAGAGATCCGCGCGGAGCGCCAACAGTTTGTGTTTTCTGTTTTCGTTCGAGCAGGCTGCTGCCCCGCGCCAAAAGCGCGGATCGAGGGCCCTCGACTTCTGTTTTCACTCGAGGAGGCTGCTGCCCCGGCGTGGGGCCCGGGAAATGGCGCAGCGAGCCCAGGGGGCTGCGGACTGCGACCTCCGAGGCTGCACCGCGAGGGTGTCGCAGGGAGGGGCCGAAGCGCCGAAGGCGGAGGCGAAGCGTGCAAACCGTGCGCGGCAGCAGGGTGGCAGGGGAAACTCTGCAAGCTCCTCCTCGAGAATCGTCCGTGCACGCACTCGACCGCGCAGCGCAATGCCGCGGAGAGGGTGGTATCATTCCACCGATCCCTGCGGCCCTATTCCCACCGGCGCGGCCGTGGCCCCCGCCGGCCGACTTGCCCGCCTGGGCAGGGACGTATTCCTGTTCCTTCGGGCTTCGCAGGGCAGATCCCCACCTGGGAATGTGGGCTGGTGGGGCTGAGGTGCCATGGCCAGGTGGGGATGGGGATGGGCAAGACGATGCTCCAGGAGGGCGCATGCACCGACCCGGGCCTGGCCAGGATCGGTTCAGGCGCATACCCCGACCCCCTCGAGCCCTCGAAATCACGACAGATGGTTTTTGGCAGGGGTCCTGACGGGGCCCCAGGACCTACAACTGAACGACTCAGGATGAGAAGCCGGTCCTGGGGAATGGGTCGAGACCTCCTGGAGCCAACGTGAAAATAACAACAACAACAACAACAACAACAACAACAACAACAACAACAACAACAACAACAATTACTAGCACGTGGGGACACACCGTTCTCACCAGTGCCAGGGTTTTCATAGGAGGCGGGCAATACCCCCACTTTGTGGGGGGGCCGGTTCAAGCTCTACCAAATTTCCAAACGACTCTTCGCCACCACCCACACCCAGCTTCCCGCCCTATGACGTTCGGACACTTCACTTCGTGGCATGCGGACGACCGTGGCTACTATTCAGGGCCCCGCGGCCGACGACGACGGCGTGCGCGCGCGAAGAAAAAACGAATGTGTCCCGCATGGTATTATTTGACAGGGATGATGGCCCTGGCAGGTGCGCAACCGTTGTCGCAGAAGTTCGAAAAAGTTGCTCGCAAAAGCCCGTTTGACAGAAATGTTTAAAAAGTGTTGGGTTTCCTACGAATCCGCAAGAGCGCGCGGGATGAGATTTTGACAATTTTTTGTTGAAAAACCATTGGTTTTTTGATGTTTTTATGTTAAAATCGCTGCGAACACTAAGGTTTTGGAAGGATTTCGTCTTGCGCGCGCGAATGTCCACTTTACCTTATTTTTTGCAAGGGATTCTTGAAATTTGATTATATTAGAACAAGAAATGTCATTTTATAGTGTTTTTTGCAAGGGAAAACGGATTACAACAAAACAACCGGATCTGATGACATCGTTTTACCTGAGGCTTCCTCACGAAAATGATGAAAATGTAGCTGCGGCCTAGGCGGCGCAGGGGGGGCGTGCACCAGGGGGCCCAACAATAATTATTCTTTAGAATAAATAATGTTCAACAACAACAATCATCTTAAGACTGATCGCTCTTATATGCGCGCGCGTCACTCAATATGTAAATCCCAAACCCTCGATACCCACCCTCTTCGTCTTCGGTCATACCCCTTTGGGGGTATATCTTTTTTACTCGCCACGTGTAGTTGGCGCAGCCCCTAAAACAGGAAGAGCAGGGGGAAGGAGGAAGGGAGAGCGAGGAGGAAAAGAGTGGGGGGAGGGAGGGAGGAGGGATCAAGAAGAATTATTCTTCAGTATTGAGAGTTCAGCAGGGCTCAGTTGTGAGGGAGGTCCCAGGCGGGAGCGCCGCTCCCGGAGTAATGCGCGAGGAAGTCTCAGGCGGGAGCGCCTCCGCCTGAGTAAACTTCGAGGAAGTCCCAGGCGGGGGCGGGGGTCCTGAGTAAATGTGGAGGAAGTATCAGGCGGGAGCCGTTGTTGTTGTAGTCCGGGGGGCCAACAACACAGTTTGATGCTCAGTTGTGAGGGAGGTCCCAGGCGGGAGCGCCGCTCCCGGAGTAATTTGCGAGGAAGTCTCAGGCGGGAGCGCCTCCGCCTGAGTAAACTGCGAGGAAGTCCCAAGCGGGGGCGGGGGTCCGGAGTAATTTGCGAGGAAGTCTCAGGCGGGAGCGCCTCCGCCTGAGTAAACTGCGAGGAAGTCCCAGGCGGGGGCGGGGGTCCTGAGTAAATTTGGAGGAAGTATCAGGCGGGAGCCGTTGTTGTTGTTGTCCGGGGGGCCAACAACGCAGTTTGATGCCCACGACTTTCCCTGATAAAAAACAGGGTGCGAGCCCCGGAAGGGGCACTTCAATTGAAAAAATACAATGTCCGCCGGAGGGGGGGGATCAACAATAATTATTCTTCAATAATTAGAGTTCAACAACAACAACAACAACAACAACAACAACAACAACAACAACAACAACAATCATTTTACCCGAACGCTCAGTGTTCTCACCAGTGCCAGGGTTTTCATGCGACGCGAGACAATACCCCCACTTCGTGGGGGGGCAGTTCAAGCTCTACCAAATATCCAAACGACTCTTCGCGACCACCCAAACCCAGCTTCCCGCCCTATGACGTTGGGACACTTCACTTCGTGGCGTGCGGACGACCGTGGCTACTACACTGGCGTGGGGTACACACCCACAGAACTTGGTCACTTATTCGGGGCGCGCGTGTGCCCAGCATCCTGCAATTGTGACATACAATACATGACACAGACAGACAGAGAGAGAGACAGAGAGCAGACAGAGAGAGAGACAGAGAGAGCGGAGTTGGTCACATTTTTGGGGCAAGTTCCTGAGATCGTCGTGTTTTTTGTTGGTCTTGCGCGCGCGAATGTCCACTTTACTTTTTTTTGCAAGGGAGTATTGAAATTTGATTATGTTAGAACAAGAAAAAGTAGGACCTACGGTGCGATTCGAGGACCTACGGTGCGATTCGTGTGATTGTATGATGCGCGGTGCTAAAATTCTTAAAAACCCAATGGTTTTTGGAGATTTCGGCGTGCGCGCGCGAAGAAAAAACGAATGTGTCCCGCATGGTATTATTTGACAGGGATGATGGCCCTGGCAGGTGCGCAACCGTTGTCGCAGAAGTTCGAAAAAGTTGCTCGCAAAAGCCCGTTTGACAGAAATGTTTAAAAAGTGTTGGGTTTCCTACGAATCCGCAAGAGCGCGCGGGATGAGATTTTGACATTTTTTTGTTGAAAAACCATTGGTTTTTTGATGTTTTTATGTTAAAATCGCTCCGAACACTAAGCTTTTGGAAGGATTTCGTCTTGCGCGCGCGAATGTCCACTTTACCTTATTTTTTGCAAGGGATTCTTGAAATTTGATTATATTAGAACAAGAAATGTCATTTTATAGTGTTTTTTGCAAGGGAAAACGGATTACAACAAAACAACCGGATCTTGATGACATCGTTTACCTGAGGCTTCCTCACGAAAATGATGAAAATGTAGCTGCGGCCTAGGCGGCGCAGGGGGGGGCGTGCACCAGGGGGCCCAACAATAATTATTCTTTAGAATAAATAATGTTCAACAACAACAACAACAACAACAACAACAACAATCATCTTAAGACTGATCGCTCTTATATGCGCGCGCGTCACTCAATATGTAAATCCCAAACCCTCGATACCCACCCTCTTCGTCTTCGGTCATACCCCTTTGGGGGTATATCTTTTTTACTCGCCACGTGTAGTTGGCGCAGCCCCTAAAACAGGAAGAGCAGGGGGAAGGAGGAAGGGAGAGCGAGGAGGAAAAGAGTGGGGGGAGGGAGGGAGGAGGGATCGCAAAAGCGTTGGAAGTGTTGGTTTTCCTACGAATCCATTGGGTTATTGATGTTTTTATGTTAAAATCGCTACGAAACCTAAGGTTTTGGAAGGATTTCGTCTTGCGCGCACGAATGTCCACTTTAGCTTATTTTTTGCAAGGGATTCTTGAAATTGGATTACATTTGAACAAGAAATTTCATTTTATAGTGTTTTTTGCAAGGGAAAGCGGGGGGGAACAAAACAACCGGATCCGGTACTAATCCACTTTTCTGAAGCTTTCGCGAAAAAATAATGAAAATGTAGATGCGGCCTAGGTTTTGGAGGGGGGTCGTGTACCAGGGGTCCCAACAATAATTATTCTTTAGAAGTAATAATGTTCAACAACAACAACAACAACGTCGGGGGTCTGGGAGGGCATATGCACAGAGGCTGGGCCTGTTCAGGATCGGTGTAGGTGTAGATAGTTGGCTCCCTCCAGTGTGAGGCAGGGCAGGGTGGGGCAGGGGAAGGCGGAGTGGGGCAGAGGCGGGGTTGGGGGAGGCCTGGCGGGGCGGGGCGGTGTGAGGCGGTGTGGGATTGGAAGGCGCCGCGAGGACAGGACGGATGAAGAAAAGCCCTGACCTTCCAGAGCGCTAAGAATAGCACTCCAAACGCACAGATCTATCAGGACTGCTTAAAACCTCGACTGGAATTTGGGTATCCAGATCCAGGTGCTTTGTTTTAGCCCTCCTCGAATGTTAGGGGAGACAGAGTGAGACATTGGGGGCGAGTCTCGAGAAACAGAAAAAATAAGCACATGAACTGTCGGCGGTCTGCGCGGATTTCTCGGGACGGCGAGGGAGGGGGCGGAGAAGGGGGGTCTTCGAACTCGTGCCGGGCGCCCCGAGGCGTAAACATCCGTTTGGGATGAAGCTGGCCATGATGACCCCCTGAGGGGTCCAGGGAGTGATTTTGAGCATCTCAAGGCAAAAGCTCCCTGCACCCTCCACCTCCTCCGGCCCGGCCCGCCGAACGGCACCCTCCACCTCCTGCTCTGGCGTGCCGCGTGTCCGGCCCGCCGAACGGTCACGGCGCGTGCTCCCCCACTGCCTCTCGAGCGAGGCGGCTCTCCCTGGGAGCGGCAACACCGAATGAAGGCCGCCCCCAGAGGAGGAGGAGAGGGGAGGAGGAGGAGGAGGAGGAGGAGGAGGGGGAGGAGGAGGAGGAGGAGGAGGAGGAGGAAGAGGAGGAAGAGGAGGAAGAGGAGGAAGAGGAGGGGGAGGGGAGGAGGAGGAGGAGGAGGAGGAGGAGGAGGAGGAGGAGGACCTGTGGAAACCCAAGAGTCATCAACGATGTTGGCATGAACCCTCCCTCCAAGGTCCCTCTTCATAGGCCCCTACAACAGTTCATTTCCATTGAGGGAACTGCCTCGTTGGAAGACAACAATTTGAAGATCCTGAAGCGTGCCAAAATATTGTTCTCTGGATTTCAACACCACGTATCAACCCGACTGACGATCCAGAACCGTGCCAGAACGCCATTTTTGAGACTTCGACACGGCCAATCAACATAACTGTTGCGCCCGCATAGTCCTGAATCTTGAATCCTGCGCTGCGCTAAGGCGAGAGCCACATTGTGAAAAAGGAGCCGCCCTCGATCCGTGAAACTCTTGCAAAAGTTTAACCCAAATGTGCGCGGCACTAAGGCGAGAACCACATTTTGAAAACCACCCACCCTCTACCCGCCCGTGAAACTCTTGCAGATGTTTCAAACGAATGCGCGCGGCGCTAAGGCGAGTGCCACATTTTGAAAACCACCCGCCCTCATTCCGTCAAACTCTCGCAGAAGTTTAAAACGACTGTGCGCGGCGCTGATGCGAGAGCCAGATTTTGAAAAGGAACCGCCCTCGATCCGTGAAATTCGTTGAAAGTATGTAAAATGAATGTGCGCAGCGCTAAGGCGAGAACCACATGTTGAAAACCACCCGCCCTCATTTCGTGAAACTCTTGCAAGAACTTAAAACGAATGTGCGTGGCGCTGAGGCGAGAGCCACATTTTGAAAAGGAACCGCCCTCTACCCGTGAAACTCTTGCAAATGTTAAAAACGAATGTGCGCGGCGCTAACGCGAGAGCCACATTTTGAAAACCACCCGCCCTCAACCCGTGAAACTCTTGCAAATGTTGAAAACGAATGTGCGCGGCACCAAGGCGAGGACCACATGTTGAAAATGAACCGCCCTCAATCCGTGAAACTCTTGCAAATGTTTAAACCGAATGTGCGCGGCGCTAAGGTGAGAATCACATTGTGAAACCGACCCGCCTTAAATCCATGAAACCCTTGCACATGTTTAAAACGACTGTGCGCGGCGCTAATGCGACAGCCACATTTTGAAAAGGAACCGCCCTCGATCCGTGAAATTTCTTGAAAATGTTTAAAATGAATGCGCGCAGCGCTAAGGCGAGAACCACATGTTGAAAACCACCCGCCCTCATTCCGTGAAACTCTTGCAAAAACTTAAAACGAATGTGCGCGACGCTGAGGCGAGAGCCACATTTTGAAAAGGAACCGCCCTCTACCCGTGAAACTCTTGCAAATGTTGAAAACGAATGCGCGCGGCGCTAACGCGAGAGCCACATTTTGAAAACCATCCGCCCTCAATCCGTAAAACCCTTGCAAATATTTTAAACGAATGTGCGCGGCGCTAACGCGAGTGCCACATTTTGAACACCACCCACCCTCAACACGTGAAACTCTTGCAAATGTTTAAAACGAATGTGCGCGGCGCTAATGCGAGAGCCACATGTTGAAAACCACCCGCCCTCAACCCGTGAAACTCTTGCAAATGTTGAAAACGAATGTGCGCGGCGCTAAAGCGAGAACCACATTTTGAAGACTACCCGCAATCAATCCGTGAAACTCTTGCAAGTGTCGAAGACGAATGCGCGCGGCGCTAACG
The DNA here is from genome assembly GCA_963575745.1 of Prorocentrum cordatum. Lineage (NCBI taxonomy): Eukaryota > Dinophyceae > Prorocentrales > Prorocentraceae > Prorocentrum > Prorocentrum cordatum. Next base: position 299,210 of record CAUYUJ010015814.1, on the reverse strand, counting down.
CGAGAGCCACATTTTGAAAACCACCCGCCCTAAATCCATGAAATCCTTGCAAATGTTTAAAACGACTGTGCGCGACGCTAAGGCGAGAGCCACATTTTGAAAACTACCCGCCCTCAATCCGTGAAATTGCTGCCACTTTTTGAGCTTCAGAATCATAAATGGTGAGGAAGTCTCAGGCGAAACGCCCGGCCCGCCCTAAAAACTGGCCTCGGGGTGCGACAGGGATGGAGGGGGAGGATGAGGAGGCGGAGGCGGAGGCTGAGGAGGAGGAGGAGGAGGAGGAAGAGGTGAAGGAGGAGGCGGAGGCGGAGACGGAGGCGGAGGCGGAGGAGGAGGAGGAGGAGGAGAAGGAGGAGGCGGACGCGGGGGCGGAAGCGAAGGCGGAGGCGAAGGCGGAGGCGGAGGAGGAGGCGGAGGAGGAGGAGGAGGAGGAGGAGGCAGAGGGAGGAGGAGGAGGCCGCCCCCAGAGGGACCAGAGCCGACACGAGGGACGAGGGCACGGCCCGGCCGCGGGCTCCGCCGCTCCGCCCACCAGCAGCCCACGCGCTCCTCGCGGAGCGCCGCCAGTACGGGGCCACGCGCGGAAGCCCGCGCAGCAGCCCGTGCGGCGCCGCTCCGTCGGCGACCCGCCGCCGGCCCGTGCTGCGCCGCCGCGCCGCCCCGGCGCGCGGCGTCGGCTAGGCCCGCGCGCCGTGCGGCCCAGACCCCATCGAGTCATGAAAACATCTTGGCGGGAGGTCATGTTCGGCCTCTGGGGGCCTCACCTGGCCTCGGGACCGTCCAAAAACGACTCGGGATGAGAAACCGCTCCATTGGAATGGGTCCAGACCTTTTGGGGTCGACGTTGAAAAAATCACGACGTCGGGGGTCTGGGGGAGCTGTTTGTTGGACGAACCTCTCAAGCTCTCCGCCGCCTCGAGCGGTGTGCGTTCCGGGCATGCACGCAGCAGAGCCACAGGAAGGTGTGGCATCGAGACAGTGTAGCTCCGCACACGCGTCAAACGCTCTAACCCTGAAAGATCTTTAGAACCCCCCCAACAGGGGGTAATTTATGTATTTTTCCAGCGGCCTTATTGAAGAAATGGGATCCCACCAATAGGAGGTAACTTTTTTTGTTTTTTTCACGGCACCCGCCGCACAACAACGACGACGACGGCTAAGACTACGCTTGCGACGACGACGACGACGACGACGACGACGACGACGACGACGACGACGACGACGACGACGACGACGACGACGACTACTACTATTACTACTACTACTACTACTACTACTACTACTACTACTACTACTACTACTACTACTACTACTACTACTACTACTACTACTACTACTACTACTACGTCTGCATCGTGTCATTCCTCAGTGAAAACAAAGAGGAGGAGGAGGAGGAGGAGGAGGAGGAGGAGGAGGAGGAGGAGGTGAAGGAGAAGGGGGAGGAGGAGGAGAAGAAGGAAGAGGAACAAGGAGGAGGACTTAGGACCAGTCCTATTCACCGCCGAGAGAAGGTGAGTGGGGACCAAAACTGAAGACCTTTAGCGGTTAGCGAGCACGAACTCGGCAAGGCCTGCGCGCCGTGCGGAGATCGTGCGCGCCGCTCCAGCAGTGTCAGTGGCCCGCCCTCTGGCCTGCGGCTGGGCGCTCAGCACCGTGCGCGGCGCCCCCTGAGATCCGACGCAGCGTGAAAAAATGCAACGTCGCGAAAAATCACGACCGGATCCCTTTCAGCTGCATTTTTCAAGCCGGACCGATCTGCGATGGTCCTGGGGCCCGAATCCCAGCGAAAACGCCTCCTGGGGCCCGAATCCAGGCGAAAACACTTGGAGCAAGGCTCTCGACTCCGCCTGGAGCTGCGCCCAGCGGCGCTCCGGCCCCTCCTGGCGGCTGTGGCGGCGCCAGCGCGCGGGGCGGCCGCCCTCCAAGGCAGGGCCTGCGCGGCCGTGAGGGCCGCGCCCGCGCTGCTGCAGTGCGCAGCCCAGGGGCGCTGCTGCAACCGCCAGGCGGCCGCAGAGCGCGAGGCGCTCCCCCGTGGGCGCAAGTTGCCGCACGAAGGCCGCCGTGTCCAACATGACGAACTGGATTACCCCTCCTCCACCACCTCATCCTCTTCCTCCTCCACCTCCTCCTCCGCCTCCTCTCCTTCTCCTCCACCCCGTCCTCCCCCTTCCCCCTCCTCCTCTTCTTCCTCCTCCTCCTCCTCCTCCTCCTCCTCCTCCTCCTCCTCCTCCTCCTCCTCCTCCTCCTCCTCCTCCCCTTCCTTTTTAAAACTCGATGCGTCAAGCATCACAATTGTTGGTTCGGTTTGATCCTTTTCGAGCCTCCGGGAGCCTTCTCGTCGCCACGGCTGGATTATCTTGGAAGTTCTGGTCCAGACGCACACCTGCGGAGGTCGGGGAGCGATTTTTGAGGGGGGGCGGGGGGGGAAGAGGAGGACAACAGGGGGGGGGGGGAGCGGGAGGAGGGACAGGGGGAGGGGGGGAAGGGCAGGGGGAGGGGAGGATGAGGGAGGGGGAGATATATTTATCTGGACGTGGATTGGCGTCAAGCCCGCACCCCCTTGAAAAGACAGGCCGCAGAGAGCGAGGAAAGGGGACCGCCGAAGGGCCCGAAAACGTAACGAGGCGACGACAAGAATATGCAGAAGAATCGACCGAACCAACGCCAGCCAGGGCATGGAGAACTACTCAGGGGCAAGTTGGCAAGCTTAAACAACGGCAGCAGTGCAAAGCTGGTGGAGGGAAGGGGCACGAGCAAGGGCAAGGGGCTGATGCCCCTTTTCAACTAATTGTATACCATGAGTTCTGCCGACTGGTGTCCCTGTACCCTCTTGTGCCTGCTCTTCCTTCTACGCTCGCAGTCTATGCCCAGATCTCCAACGACTCGATTCATTTGAGCCGCCAGCCCCAAGATCTCTCGACCCCTTCGCTGGGGCTGGCACTTCATCCTGAGCCTACGTGTCACGTCCCCAGGACCCTGAAATAACCTCCCCGAGACTGAAGACTGCTGCAAACACCTCCTGTGCGATTCATGCGAGCCCCCAGGGGTCTTGGGGGGGTCCTCTCCACTCCTCCTGCGATCTCTCGACCCCTTCGCTGGGGCTGGCACTTCGTGCTGAGCCGATGTGTAACGGCCCCAGGACCCCGAAACAACCTCCCGAGACTGAAGACTGCTGCAAACACCTCCTGTGCGATTCTTGCGAACCGCCAGGGGTCTGGAGGGGGGCCCTCTCCACTCCTACTGCTGCCCCCCTGCGCTCGGCGTGGGCGAAAGGGCTCCGGCGGGAAACGGGTGGAGGAAGGCGAGGACGAGAACGAAAGGAAGACGAAGAGGACGGGGGGGGGGCGCGAGGAGCAGGACGGGGACGAGGACGAGGAGGACGAGGACGAGAACGACATGACGATGACGAGCACGAGGCCTCGAAGGACTCCAGCCGCGGCAGGTTGGCGGCGGCCGCCACCTCCATGCTGTCCATGCGGAGTTCCGACTGGGCGCGCGGCGGGCCGCGGGCACCGTGATCGGCGGAGGCGTCGGCGCCGGCGTCTGTCGTCGAGGCTGCCGCCGTCGCGGTCACCGTCGCGGTCGCCGCCGTCGTCGCCGCGGCCGCCGGAAGAGGCGGAGGGAGGAGGAGGAGGAGGAGGAGGAGGAGGAGGAGGAGGAGGAGGAGGAGGAGGAGGAGGAGGAGGAGGGAGGGGGAGAGGAGGAGCAGGATGAGGAGGAGGAGGAGGAGGAGGGAGGAGGAGGAGGAGGAGGAGGAGGAGGAGAGGAGGAGGAGAGGGAGGGAGGGAGGAGGGAGGAGGGAGGGAGGAGGGAGGGAGGAGGGAGGAGGGAGGAGGACGAGGACGAACAGCAGCAGCAGCAGCAGCAGCAGCAGCAGGAACTGCACAGCGCTGCGAGCCATCAGGGCCCTCGCCGCGCTTCGCGCGTTTTCTCGCCGCTTGGGCCATGGGCCCGAAAATACGCAGGGATAGGGCTCCCCCCCGTCTTCCCCTCTCTTCTTTTCCCCCGTCACCATTATCCTCTTCTCCCCCTCCTCCTCATCCCCTCCTCCCTCCTCCTCCACCTCCTCGCCTCCTCCTCCTCCTCCTCCTCCTCCTCCTCCTCCTCTCCTCCTCCTCCTCCTCCTCCCCCTCCTCCTCCTCATCCTCCTTCTCCCGCAGCTGGTAGTGCATTTCGCTCATAAAGCAGAACACCTTCGAGATGCTCCACTGCCCAATCGGGTGGCGACGCGGTGGGCACGGCTCCACGGGGCACTTGTGCACTGCTGCCGACACCGAGAGAAGCAGAACGGAGCACAGCAGATGGAGCATCTCACTGAAGTAGCACGCATACTAGGGCGCGACGTTACCGATGGGGCTTCGACAGCTATCGTTCCTGGGAAACACCAGTTTTCATGGGCGCCGTGGATGCAGCAGACACACACACACACATCAGCACGATCGGCATGCGCACGCCAGGGGAGCTCCATGCACAAGCTGGCAAGACGACCCAGCGAGCGAGGCGCAGGCCCGTTGAAGCCTCTCTTCGTGAGCTTCAAAATTGAATTGCGCGCGAGTCATTCGACCTGGCCCCCGCAGCCTTTCGACATCGACTCCGTCACAGATGCGTTTAACAGCGTCAAGTCGGCCGCCTAGGACGAGCAACTCGCCCCCGCTTCCGCAGATGAATTGCGAGCAACTGGCAAGAAGATGAAAACTCGGGCAGGTCTCGGAATTGATAGACTCACGCCAATCGAGTGCGACGACGCGCCTAAGAAGCCTGCAGACATCTACAGTGAGAACGAGAGTTCGGTCACTTGACCGTGGCAGGTGCTGGTGGTATGATGACGCCTTCTACCTAGAACATCTTCTTGGGACTGCATGATTTGTGTACAACCGATGTTTTGCAAGCTCTGGAGCTTGGCTCGGGATTCGCATTCCGAACAATGGTCCCGGGAAACCACTCGGGAGTGGGGCGCAGCTGTAGAAGGCAACTCTCCCTTGGTGGGAGCATCCATGCGAGCGCTCGACGCTGAGATAGCAGCCAGATAACGGATTGCGTACGGTTCTGGAGTTCTAGATTTCAAAGGCGGGGCCACCCCTGGCAACGGGGTGGACGGATTCTGGCGCAAGCTGGGGGCCGCGGGCGGGCGCGCCAACGCCTTACCCCCCAACGCCGATCCAGACGGCCGTGGCTGCGGGTCTTAGCCAGACCGCAGCGTCTACAGAGCTACTTTGCGGAAAGTGGCATCCGGAACCGGGGCCCTTGCGCTGCACAAAGCACGAGAGCGAGAAGTGAGTGCCGAGCTCACGGTTCGCAGCGGTCCCTGGGCCCTAGGACTACCCTCATGGCATCACACTTGATTGCTGGCCTGCGTGTCTGGGCACGATTGCTGGCCTCCGCTTAAAGCGGAGGTCTGGGCATGATTGCTGGCACTGGGCCTGGGCATGATGGTCAATGTTGCTGTTTGGGCTCTGCGGGTTCGGGGGCTTATGCGGCGAGGTTTTCGTTCTCTTTTCTCGGAGTATGCACTCCACCAAACTCTCGACGACTCGAAAGGAGTTGGGTCGACCAGACTCCTAAATGCATCCTGGCGCCTGCGGCTACCGCGCAGGCCTTTGAATTGCGGTACCCGTGACCCTTCCCGGATTTCCTCCACCAATTCATGCAACGTGGTGTTTGTAGACACGCTCTCCTTCGCCAACAAGAAGCTCCTTGAGCTTTTCATTGCTGGCGCTCTTTCGACGGAGACAATGCGGCAGACGGGACGGCCCTGCTCACGCTGCGGGGCGCCGTGGCCAAGTTTTCAGACAGTCAACCTCGGTTTGCACCGAGTACCACATCCTACGCTTCAACATTGCACGACGAAGGGGCCTCCCCGCTAATTTTTGGATTTCGGTCCCACGAGTAACTGCGAAGTCGGGTTGGGTCACCTTCGACATCTCGCAGAACCAACGTCAACGCTCTGAGATGATGGCTGCGGCTTGCGAGCTGGGAGTCAATTCTTCAGGCAGAACATCTACCAAGTGCTCAACGTTGTTTTTGAATTTCTTTTGTGGGGAAAGTCCTCGCTACTGCTACTCCAATCACCATCATCATCAGATTTCAAAGACGTTTACGATCATGTTCGTTGGGATAAGCTGATTATCTCTGCTCTAAGGTCTCGGTGCTCCTCCCGTCATCTTGGTATTGGAGATCCAGCTTTCTGTTAGCCGATCGCATCCTCCCGCAGTTAGGTGCGCACTCCGAAGGCTTCCAGTGCACGCAGAATGTCATCCCGGGTGTTGGCCGGTGCTTGACGTTTTTCAGATTGCAGAGGATCCGGATAGCAGGAATGGGGGAGCGCATATGGCTGGATGACCTCTACCTCTACCTCAACGGATCTCAGCGCAGAGCCGGGGACGGCCTCTTCGGCAGGACTGTCGAGCTAGACGAGAAGTTTGGGGAGCAGTCGCTCTCTGTGGCCACCAAGAGTGTTATACGATGTTCTCCAAATATGCTTGCCCTATAGGAGTCTTAGCTCATCATCAGTAATTGGTCTTTAGCACCCTCCCTTTTCCCAATGGCACCCCCCCCTTTTGCCAATGGCACCCCCCGTTTTTCAAATGGCACTTGCTTGATTGCTCTCGCGTGCTTGCTCTCGCTTGCTTGCTCTTGCTTGCCCTTGCTTGCTTGCATTTGATCGCTGCCTCTGGCTTGCTTGTTATTACTCGCTTGCGCTTGCTTGCTTCCGCTTGCTTGCTTGCGCTTGCTTGATTTTGCTCTTCCCGTTCTCCTCCCGTCCTGATCCCATCCTCCATTCGTTCTCCTCCCATCCTCCTCTCATCCTCCTCCTGTCCTCCTATATATTTGGAGTCAACGCTGGCTGATATTTGGACAATCAGATTGCCAAGAGGGTGGTCAACTGATTGCGAGCTCAAGGTATCACGCTCGCTCCATTACTCGAGTCAGCCTACCTGGGGGTGGACACGGGTGCAGGTAAGCGCGTGGCTCCAAGCATTCGTCGTCAGCGGGTCGTCAAAGCCGTTCAGCAGAATCACACACTTCGACGTTTCGCTCATGCCTCGAAACGGCACGTGGTCACCAAGCGGGTGGAGCTAGCGGGTCCACAAGCGGGTTTTTTTTTACGGAGCTTAGGTTTACGGAGCTTTTGGATCTCGTCTTCTTGGGCTTCGACGTCATCTGGCAGCGGTCGCGGCGGTCAATAAACGGGATCGGTGCATTACTACCCTTCTCGATCTTTGGACGCCAGGACAAGATCCAGGGATACAATGACCAGCTAGCTGTTAAGGCAGTGGCTTCATGCACCGATTCCCCTCCCAGATTGCAGAGCGGGAGATCGCCGAGCATGGCCTCTACTCTACATAGAACCATCTGAAGAACGCTAGTGTTGAAAATCGCACCCAGCACATCAGGGGCTCCATCTCGGCCATCATCCATCAGCTATTCTTAGATGGAGCCCGTCCTTCTAGATGTGGCATGGGCTTATGCATGATGGCACTCCTGATTTCGATTTAAGCTTCAACAATGATCAGCTGGTCGCGCTGGATCAGACACGAGGACTGGTATCAGAATTCGTAGAAGCACCGCGCACTCAGCAGTGGACGGCGGCATCTGAACACTACAATGGCGCAGGGCTTGAGGACTGAGCCGATAATGTCAGCCTAAGGTTTTTGCTGAAGCAGCTGCAGGAATCACCACGGGGAGGCAGGCAGGCGGCAGAACTTTTGTTGAGCATTGCTGTTGAGGGGGGCATGGCTGCAGACAAGGAAGATAGAGACAGGACTAGCTAAGCACAACCTGTGCCCGAGATGTAGGCTTGATCCAAAGACCCCGATGCGCCGCCATCGGCTATGTTCTGCGAATTGCGGCCATGATATTTACACGCAGTCCGACTCTCTCACAGCGCAGGCATTGGCGCCGGGTGAAGAGTGGACTTGCTTTTGGCATCGCGGCCTCATCCCGAGTAAGGGATGAGAATCGACCCGCCAGTTTCGGAGGAGCAGTGGCTGACTACGGGTTTGAACGATGCAAATAAAGGTGGAGCTCTCCGCACGGCGAGCTCTCCGATCTTTAGCGTGCTATAGATACTCATATGAGTGCCAGGAAGTTTGAAGACTTAGTTGTGCTGCAAGCCCCTATCTCATCTCTTTCCTGAGCAGGTATTAAGGAGGGGTCTGTCTGGTTGGATGGCGGGGGGCAACTTGGTGGCGGATGAGTTAGCAAGTGAACGTGCCAAGCAGTATCGGGTCCCAGTGTCTCAGCGACACAATACCAACGATGTTGCATACAAAGCCAGTGTTGTCAAGAAACTATGAAGGAGGTCAATCTTCAATCCGACGCAGCCGACCGGCTCCAGCAGAGGGCTGAAAAAGAGAATCCTGCTCCTGGCGATGACATCGATGAGGCTCCTCCTCCTCCCCCTCCGCCTGCTGCCGCCGCTGCTGCTCCTGGGGAGAGCAAAAGGTACTGATACCGCTACTCCCCGGACCTGTCCCGGGGCGTGTTCTGACCAGAATTCCAAGGCGAATCCAGCGGTGGCGACGAGGGCCGCCCAGGAGGCCCAGAAAGGGGAAATCGGCCAAAGGGTAGAGGTATGGGTACCTTTTTCTCTTCTGAGCTCCGTTCGCCTCTCGGCACTGCGTGACCGACACCGGTCCGCATTGTCGCCGCTGTTCCGGCTCGTGCAACAAGGACCAGGCCAACCGCCTCGCCGGGCTTCGCACGGACTCTCATCATCTTGTGCCCATCTCCTCGGGGGACCTCCTGCGGCCACCCCACCCACAGACGTCAGTGCATCTTACAGGGGGATGGGTAGATAGCAACCATATAACATGATCTTTCGCAAGAGATCAGATGTTTGGATTTGACAACCATGCAGTTGCTCTGGCCTTTCCACATTGAGGAGGCCCCTCACGCTGAGGTGTGCCCCAGATCGTATCACTTCCGAGCGCAGGGAGTATTTGAGCCGCAGCGAGTGGGGGCT
>CAUYUJ010015814.1:245245-287745 GCA_963575745.1 Prorocentrum cordatum | reverse complement strand
CATCGCAGTCATCCGCCATCCCCCGTTTTAGGCCACGAAGTTGGTATCCCCATTCATCGAAAAGCACCACAAGTTGGCTGGTGAAAGAAACAACACGTGCCCGAATTGACAGCCGTGACTATACTCCATCGCTTCCCATCCCCCCAATTGCCCCTCTGCTCGTCCGCCTCCTCCTCCTCCTCCTCCTCCTCCTCATCATCATCATCATCATCATCATCAGCATCATCAGCATCATCATCACCATCACCATCACCATCACCATCATCATCATCATCATCATCATCATCATCATCATCATCATCATCATCATCACCACCATCATCATCATCATCATCATCATCATCATCATCATCATCATCATAATCATCATCACAGCATCACCATCGCCATGACCATCATCATCAGCATCATCAGCATCATCAGCATCATCGTCATCATCGTCATCATCATCATCATAAGCATCATCATCATCATCATCATCATCATCATCATCATCATCATCATCATCATCATCATCATCATCATCATCATCATCATCATCATCATCATCATCCTGCAGCCCTTCCCTCCTCTCCCAATTCCGCCCCCCCTCCTCCCATATCCGATGGACCGACCCGCCCTCTCCCTTGGCTCCGCCGCGTGCATCGGCCCTCTCTCGCGTGGCTTCCTCCTGGGCGGTCCTACGGCTCCCTGGGGCTCTCCAAGGCTCCTCAAGACTTCCAAGACGGTCCAGAAAGGCCAACTCGGCCGCCAACATGGCCCAACGTTGCTCGAAGATGCACCAAAGAGCAGTCCCAAGAGGCCTCCGACAGGCCACGCATCAGTCGCAAGGCGCTCTCCAGGAGACCTCTGGGGCTTCCAAATTGGGAAAGTTCAGGGGAGGAGAGGGGAGGCGAAAGGAGTGAAGGGTGCGGTGGATGCGGGTGCTAGCACTGTGATCAAGCCTCGCATTGTAGAGCTACGGACGCAAGCGCGAAGATCGCCCCAGAGATACCACTGGAACTAAACTCCACTGACTGGGTTTGTCTCTCTCGTCATTGGCATGCTTGTTTTCTGTTTTGCCCGAGGACAGTCAAGCGGACTGCTGAGATGAGAGCCTTCAGATTAACAAATGGGATGTTATGGGTTCGGCCTGGATCTCTCCGGAAATTGCGATCCTCACATACCAGGAAAAAACTCGACCATCGAAACTCGATCCATCCACAAGTATCCGGCGCCTCGACTTGCTCGAGTCATGAGCCCTCAAACCTCTCGAACCCTTCCCCAGGGACGGCCTTGTAGGGCCCGAAACTGGCATCCAGTGGCCTAAAATGGCGAAAAAGCATCCGCCTCTACTTTTTAGAGTCGCGGAACATAAAAGTCCGTCTCCGCCCTACGGCCCAAAACCCCAACTCCAGCCTGCACCGCCCTCCTCCCCGGCAGCTGCTGTAAGCGATCGACGTTATATCCATACCCCTGCTCACGCCTGGAAAGTGGGATCTGGGCATGGATAAGATGTGGCACCTGGAAGCCAGGTTGCTATCCATGCCCTGGATCCTCGGCATCCAAACCCAGAACCCCGAAGTCGTGAGTCTTCACGACAGCTGAACCCCCAGAGGTCTCGCCCTCCCCCTGGAGCTGGCTCTTCACCACAAGTCGATTCTTGACGGCCCTGGGTGCCCGGCACGAGCCCCTGCAGGCCGAGAGTGTCAAGAGCCTTTCCATCGGCGGCGAGCCCAGAGGGGAAGTGAGGAGGGGCGGGGCCTTCTCAGAAGGCTCGGAAGTCCCCGGGCCTTCTGAGAAGTCTTCGAACCCTTCCCCAAAGACACAGAGCACCTGTCGGAAGGCCGAGGGCTCCTGAGAAGTCCCGCCGCCTCCTGAGAAGGCCTTCTCCTTCTCGCTTCCCCCCCTCGCTCGCCGCCGATTCCAACGTGATCTGCTCACAATGGCGACCTGGAGGGTCGGAGGGAGGCAGCGCAGGGGAGTCGACGCAGCCCCGATGGCCGGCGGGCGCACAACGGGGCCCCCGCCCGACGAAGCCGCCGCCGCCGCCTGGGGGCAGTCCACCTGCGGGTGGCCAGCCGGTCCGGCGCGGGGCGACGGGCGGGGGAGCCCTCGTGGTCGTAACGTCGTCGTCCTCTTCGCCGTCGTCGTCGCAATCGTCGTCGCAACGTTGTCGTCGCAGTCTCGTCGTCATAACGCCGCGTCATCGTCACAACGTTGCCGTAACATCGTATCGTCGTCCTGCTCCTCCTCCTCCTCCTACTCTTCCTCCTCCTACTCTTCCTCCTCCACCTACTCCTCCTCTTTGAACCGTTCTTACCTGTTTGACCCTCCGGTTGCCTCTGGAAGCCTGCCGACCACCCAGGACTCTGGCAAGCGTGAGTTTACGCTCAGCCGAGGTTCGATGCGCAGGGGCCTCTTCAAGCGTGACACCATACAGGATTCTAAGCAGGAGTGCCTGTCTGCAGGCGCGGATCAGCTCGGGACTCTGCGCGAGGAGGCCTCCGCAAGCGAAGATTACCCAGGATTCCACGCGAAAGGACCCCCGCGAGCGTGATTTTCTGCGGGATTATATGCGGCAGGGCCTCTGCGAGCGTAACTGTACCGTCGGACCCAGGACAGAACAACATCCCTGAAGAATATGAGACCCTCCGCTGGCCCAAACACCCCGAACTATAAGATGGTTCGAGGGTGTCCTCCTCCAGGATGCACAAGAACATGAGACAATCACGAAGAATACTAGGGTACCCTTCCCGAGCCGACCTCGATCTTATACCTCGGTCCGACCGTACTCCAAATTACATTCGGCCCGTAACATAAGGATGCGCGATTAGGATGCAACAAGTGGGACGCACCATCAGCCCTGCCAGGGACGCACCATCCGCGAGCGCGCAAGATCGGAATGCACTGGGGGAATTGCGGGGGCACACGACTGTCCAGGCTTGGAACGCAACATCGCCGAACGGGCAGGCTCGGAATGCACTGGGGACGATGCTGGGACGCACCATTCTCTGCACCTGGAACGCACCGTCCTCGAGCTTGCGTGCTCGGAATGCTAGACGCACCACCCTCGAGCGGACCCTGTCAGAATGCACCCGGGACGCCTGGGACGCACTGTTGTCCGGCCCTGGGACGTACTATCGTCTAGCTAGCAAACACGGGATTTGTTTCTGGCGCTCTGAACCAAATCACCAAGGCCGGTGCCGAAGAACCCCCTGGACGGGGTATGTGGTGTCGGTGAGCCGCCACCGTGCCGTAGGCCGTAGGCACTCAGTGGAGTGTCCCCAGGTCTAGTAAAATCTTCTGTTTTGAAGATCTGCCACCGTGCCGCGAGGCACGACGCCGCCGTCCTCATTCCTGAAAGATTGAAAACTTATGCCTGGCCCCAAGATTCACCGATTCTTTTGGGCTTCCCGCGTGTTCCTGGGCATTCTCGCGTGACTTTTTCGGATGCCAGAGGGCCTCAAAACAGGCCAGGAGATCTCCAAGGTGCCTCCAAGATGGTCCAAGAATGTCCCGAGACGGCCCCAGAGCGCTCCAAGACGCCCAGGATGGCCCCAAGACAGCCCAAGAGGCTCCCGCCGAGAGGGAGCCTTCACTTTGAAGGAGAGCCAGGGGGAAAGGGAGGTGAAAATGTGGTCGAGGGTACGCGTGAGAGTCTGCAACCCCTCAGGGGTGGTTCTTCGGGCCAGGGGGGCCACCCCGACAACAGCCCACCCGGCCTGTGGCTCTGCGGCGGCGATGCCCAGCGACACTGAAGCGGCCAGCGCTGGCCCCCACGTCGCGCGCATGGGGTGCTGACCCTGCTTGTTGGGGACTCTTCGGCCCAAGGGAAGAGCTTACGAACCCCTCCTGGCCGCGCGGTGGCGCCAACCCCTCTGGAGGGCTTTATCGGGCATGCGCGTCGGGTGCTCATTCTGGGGACCTTCCTGGAAACACTCGCTGCACTCGTGCGTCGAAGCTGCGTCGAACGTCCGTCGAGTCGAGTCGACCCTGAGTCGATCGTGAGTCGAACCTGAGTCGAACCTGAGTCGAACCTGAGTCGGGCCTGAGTCGAACTTGAGCCGAACTGGGGTCGAAGTAGAGTCGAACAAATCCGTCAGGTGGGCCCGGGAAAAGTCCCAAAACGAACATCTAATGTGTGGCTCCCGTGAGCGAGCCCCCTCAACAGAAGCCTAATGCCACCGCAAGTCTCTGTGTCACTGTGTGTGCGCATGGGGGGGGGGGACCCCGTGGGGGCTGGGCTCTTCGGGCCAGGGGAGCGGCCCCACCCCCCACCCACTCGGCAGGGAGAACTGCCTCCAGAGCAAAAAAGAAGGCGACCACCGCGCCCTCGCAGAATTGAAAGAGGGTGGTGAAATCGCGGTAGCGAAGAATGCCGTGACGTGATGTCACCCCCTTGGCAGGGAAAACTGCCTCCAGAGCAAAAACAGCCGACTACCTTTTTGGTGGTCCCCATGCCTCTGGTGTGGGGCCGGTCTCTGCCCACGGCCGTAGGAGGGTTGGTGGAAAGCCCCCATTCTGGGCCCAGGTGGACCTCTTCGTGGGGGTGGCCGGGGTTCTGGCAGAACCGTCGGCAGCGAGCGGTGGGGTGAGCAGTACAAGCACGATGGGGGAGGAGAGTGCCTGGCCCCTACAGACAGCCCGTATCCTGAGGATGCACGATGAGGATGCAAGGGCCTCGGCGGGCCATTTCGAAGCTTTCCGAGCGGGGCGCGGCCAGCGAAAGCGGCCAAGGATGGGCCGAGGAGGCAAGGATGCAAGGGTACCCTTGGGAAGGTTGCCCATCCTTACTATGCGGGTCGACTGTAGGGTGAGCAGCACGAGCACGATAGGGGGGGAGCGCCTGGCCCCTACAACGAAGAGGCCATCCCACGCGACCATTCGCACACGAGATCTCTGGCAAGGTGGTTTTGCATGGAAAGGGAAAAAGGAGAGGGAGGAGGAAGATTCTGCAGGACTCGACAGGCCGAAGAGATTCGAAGCTCGAATGACGGCGGCGCGGGAAGGCTGCACCTACCCGCAGGCGTACCCAGGGCGACTAGGTGTGGCCTCGACGAGAGATGGGAAGGGAGGAGGGGGGGAGCGAAAAGGAGGGAAGAGGAGGAGGGGGAGGAGGAGGAGGAGGGGGAGATGCTGCAACACGCTGTCCCGTCCCCTCCTCAAAAGTCCCTACAAGCCTTCACGTAGCGCCCCCTTGAAAAAAGCCAGCTTTGTATGGTATGAAACACATGATCAGAGAGCTCCACGATGAGTCCAGCGAGACCCCACGTTGAGAAAGGGCCGCCCATCAATATGACTATTGCTCCAGCGAGAGCCCGATTTTGAAAATGAATCACCCTCCATCAGCGCATCTTCTTCATGAATTCAAATTCCTAGTACACGGGCGCAATGGAGTCTCAAACGAGAGCACCGTGTTGACAAAACCGTCCTCCAGCCCTGCTGCAACTGTTGTGGGCATGTAAGACGAATGCGTGCGGTGCTAAAGCGAGAGCCCATGTTGAAAAGGAAGCCGTCCATCCCTGCAACTGCTGCGAGCTTGTGAGATGAATGCGCTCGGCGCCATGGCGAGAGCCCCAATTCGGGACAAGAGCCGCGATAAATCCTTGAGAATAATGCAGGCTTGAGAGCGAATGTCAGCGGCGCTGCTGCGAGTTCTACGAAAAAAGTGTTGTCCCCCCATCCATCCTCGTAACTGCTGCAGGCTCTTCAAACGAGCGCGTGCGGCCCTCGGGCCAAAACCCGACTTTGAACACGGCCGCCCTTCCACACTGCTGCGACGAATATGCGCGGTGCTCTGGCGGCAGCTCCAGCCCTCCTTGTGCACAGAGCTTGCGCGCTCGCTCATGGACCCCTCGCTGCGCACGTTGGCCTCTGAAGACCGCCGAAAGACAGCCGAATACCGCCAGCGAGCGCGCCCCGCCGCGGGCGCTGGGGTCCGACACGGTCTTCGGCGGTCTTCGGCGGTCGTTCGGTGGTCGTTCGGCGGTCCCTCGGCGGTCTTCGACGGTTCTTGGCGGTCTTCGGCGGTCTTCGGCGGTCTTCGGCAGTCTTTCGGCGGTTTTTCGGAGATCTTCGGCGGTCTTTCGGCGGTCTTCGGTGGTCTTCGGCGGTATTCAGCGATCTTTCGGCGGTCTTCGGCGGTCTTCGGCGGTCTTTCGGCGGTTATCGGCGGTCTTCGGCGGTCTGGACGGCGGCCCGACATGGTATGCGGCGGTTTTCGGCGGTCATCGGTGCGAGAGCCAAATACTTCGCGTTACCAAAAGATCTATGATCGAACGCGTAAAGAAAACTACGAGTTCCAGACAAAAACTCCGTGTTGAAAGCGAACACCCCCTCCACTGTTACATACACACATATATATATACACATACATATTTATATTGGAAGTTGTTAAATCGAATGTTTGCGGCCCTCAAGCGACGGCCCCAAGTTGATAAACACCCGCCACCTTGGATGCTCGTTCTGGGGACCTTCCTGTAGACACTCGCTCCTCTCGTGCGTCGAAGCTGCGTCGAACGTCCGTCGATTTGAGTCGCCACTGAGTCGACCCTGAGTCGAACCTGAGTCGAACCTGAGTCGAACCTGAGCCGAACTTGAATCGAACTGGGGTCGAACTAGAGTCGAACAGATCGGTTAAGTGGGCCCCAGGAAGGGCCCCAAAACGAGCATCTAAGCCACCCACCCGCGCAACAGCTGCAGATCTCAATACCCCGGACAACAGATGCTGCAGAAATCTAGAGAGCGAAACGCCCGGCCCGCCGTACCGGCACGCCGGGAGGTGCGACAGGGGCAGGGCATCGGCAGGGGAAACCGGGAGGAGGAGGCAGGGAGAAGGAGGAGGGGAAGGGGAAGGCAGGGAGGGGGAGGAGGAGGCAGAAGGAGGAGGCAGTAGAAGGAGGACGGGGGGGGAGGGGAGGGGAAGAGGAGGCAGGAGAAGGAGGAGGTGAGGGGGAGGGGAGGGGAGGAGGGGGAGGAGGCAGGGAGAAGGAGGAGGGGAAGGGGAGGAGCGGCAGGTGGGGCCCACGATGGAAAAGGGAAGGAGCGCGCGAGGGCGGGAAGCCAGGGGCGCCTCCGCCACGGTTATGAAGAAACGCCCGTGGGGCTCGTAGCTGTCGCTGACAGGGAAATTCTTGGCCACCCACGCGATGCACCGGTTGTTCGTCGGGTCCGCCGTGTCCTCGCGAAGAGAAGAGGCGGAGCGACACGAGGCTCGGGGCTCCACGCTCTCCTCCACATTCGGCCCCCGGGGGCCCGCTTCGGGCCGCGGGGCCGTCGCAAAGCAACGCGGGAAGGAGCGTCTGCTTGCACAGGCCTCGGGAGGTTTCGGGGGTCGGTTTCGGCGGCTGTGGGTCGCTGGGGGGAAGCGCAGAAGGCGCCGATGCACCACCACCGCGCCTGGGGCCCTGGAGTGGCGTACGTGCCGTCTTGGCCAGGGCCAGGAGGGTCTGGCCAATACAGTCGGCCTTGATTGGACAGGACAGGCGAGAGGACACAAGACTTTTCCGAGGGCCACATTGCCATGGGGGATGTAGGAGGCATGGGTCGCGAGGCGCAGGACACAAGGGTACCTAAGGGCACCCTTGATTTGGCAGGGTCGACCTACGAATCAGGGCCGACTGTATGGCCATGAACGCGAATGGTGGTGATAGATGCCTTCGGACGGAGGAGGAAACGGGACGGGCAAGACGCACGGAGAGAGCGAGGGACAGCTGGATGGTTTGGAAAGTCAGAAGGAAAGCATCAGAGCGAGAGCAAACAGATATCCCGCTGCAGGTCCATACCGTATCTTAGTCACCCATATGGAACGAATGAGAGAAAGCTGGTAGCTGGTACACATAAATATGGCGTTGAAGCGAAAGCGAGGGTCGAACATCGTACTCGGAGCGAACCCACATGGGTATCTGAAAAGCGCCGAAAGATGGACCAAAAGGAAAAGATGGAAGGAGAGGGGGGAAGGGAGGAGAGAGGAGCGTGTGTGAGGAGAGATGAGAAGGTGAGAGGCGAGACCCATAGGAGGAGAAGGGGAAATGGCAGGCGAAGAGGTGGTCAGGATCCACACGCTATTTATAATTATATTCATATATATATATATATCGTATCAATTGATCGAACTGCTGGTCGTCTGAAAATTAGCAGCATGGCACATTACTGGGCACTGCCATGATGATAATCAAAGGCAATGACCGTTCCTGGGAAAATCAGGACGTTACATCACTGCTCACTGCAATGAGACAAATCACGCTTAGAGCTTGCTGGGGAACATCTAACTTTAAACCCACCTAGATCACGGCATTCCACAAATTACCCGGTGAAGTACCCCGCCGTTTCTGAGCATTTTGCCAACTCTATATTGGACCGCTCAAGAGAAACAAACATGTTGAAGGACCCGCAGTACGCATGGGCTCTTAGAAGTACACATAATGATGCAAGAATGAGCTGGAGATAGAAGCGTACGGAGGAGGGTGAAAGGGGGACATACATGTTCTGTAACAGCAATAGCGTCGAGCGATACATACGCGGGACAGAACAGCGCCATGCGCTCTACAGCAGAGCAGCGCGTCGCGCTGGGCGAGGCAAGCGTACGGGGTGGCATGGCGGGCCAGAGGCAGCTGAGGATGGGAGGCCACACGGACCAAGACAGCACCATGCGCTGCGTGGCGCAGCGATTCCCGGCGAACTGCGATGCGACAGCGTCGAGCGCTGCGTGACGAGACAGCGCCGCGCGCAATCAGAACTCTACCATTTTGGATGCGAGTCGGCGCCGTCAATTGCATCTCTCGTCGGCGCCCGCGCCAATGAAGCGCCGGCGTATAATACGCTCCCCTCCGCTGAGCGCTGCAAACCCGTCGCTGGGAGACCGCCCGTGAGCCGCGAGGTCCGAAGTGGATCCCCGTGCAACCCCACCCCGCTGGACCTCCCAGGAGACTACGAAAGTGGCGACAGTTGCGCACTTCGTAGCCCCCGAGGGAGCCGCGAGGTCTCAACCGGGCCCCCGTACAACTCCACTCAGCAGAGGAGCCCACAAAAGTGGCGACAACTTCACACTTCACAGCCCCCCAGGGAGCCGCGAGGTCCCAACTGGGTCCCCGTAGAACTCCACTCCGCGCGACCTCACAGGAGCCCAAGAAACAGGCGACAATTCCGCACTTCGCAGACCCCAGGGAGCCGCGAGGTCCCAACTGGGTCCCCGTACAACTCCACTCCGCAGGACCTCCCAGGAGACTACGAAAAAGGCGACAGTTTCACACTTCGCAGCCCACCCAAGAGCCGCGAGGTCCCAACTGGATCCCTGTACAGCTCCACTCCGCAGGACCTCCCAGGAGCCCACAGGAGACAGTTGCGCACTTCGCAGCCCCCCAGGGAGCCGCGAGGTCCCAACTGGATCCCCGTACAACTCCACGCCGCGGGACCTTCCAGGAGCCTACGAGAGTGGCGACAATTGGGCACTCCGCAGTCCTCCAGGGAGACGCGAGATCTCGACGGGGTCCGCGCACCACTCCACTCCGCAGGACCTCCCAGAAGCCCATGAGAGAAGTAGAGAGCAGGAAAGAGGAGAGAGGGAGGCAGGAGAGAGGAGGAAGAGGGAGGCGGGGGAGGAGGAGACTCGTCCACAGTGCTCTGTTCAATTCGAGAACCCAACACAGGAGGGTTGGGAAAAAAATACAACAATCAACAAATAAGTGGATGGCTTGACTATTACTGATATAGATGTTGAGACCGATTGTGAGATCGATGGTGGGATCGATAGTGGGATCGATAGTGAGAACGATAGCAAGGTCGATTGTGAGGCCGACAGTGAAGTCGATTCAATGAGATCGATAATGAGATCGATCGTGAGATCGATCGTGAGATCGACCGTGCGATCTTTAGTGAGATGAACAATGATATCGATAGTGAGATCGAATGTGAGATCGATAATGAAATCGATGGACTGGTGGTTGATGAGATCGATGGTGAGACCGATCGATAAGAAGATCGACCAGGAGCCCGGGAACTCGGAAACCCGGGAACCCCGCCGCCCACCGAAATCGGCCCAGAACCCAGAACCGGGAACCCGGGAACCCGGAACCGGGAACCCGGGAATTGGGGAAAAGCATGCGCACGTTTTAAAATCGCACAACTTTATCGCCACGAACCCACCCCTGCTCAGGCCAAATACGGTTTGAAAGCGCCACGTCACACGCCGAACTCTGCCGTCACATCGCAGGTGGTGGGGTCTCAAATACGCCACGCCCCCACCCCAGAGTCGCGACACATCGTCGCCAACGCATTCTCCACTGCGTCGACACGCTCTGTTACGGCTTAGCTCCCGCAGCGCGGGTGCCACCACACGCGCGTGGGTACTGAAATAAATTGTTCGTACCCGGCTGCACCTCCACATCGGGCCGCTGCTCCCCCTCCCACCAAGTTCGGATACATGTCTACTCGCACTGCGGAACGGGCCCGCTTGTCCACTGGCTGTGACTGGGCAGGCACCTGTGGAAACCTGAGTAAGCAGTTTTCACACAGTACCTCCCATGTCCCTAGCATTCGGCGAGCCCTTGGAGAAATGCCACGGTCCGCTGCATCGCGAGTGTTTCCGCCCTGAACGCAGCGCCAGCTTTCCTAAAGAACATAGACTCGCGATACAAATTCCTCCACGCCACTGTCGTCCCAAAACCCCTACATCACACACACACACACGTCCACCCCTCCTCCCATGGATCCCTCCTGGCACCCACCATCCGTCTGCACGCATAAATGTACAATGGGAAACACACCACCCGTCACAACGTCACGCTCGTCGTCAAAAATTCTTCTTCATCCGTCTCAAGCCTGTTGCAGATACACAGCCGGGAGAAATGTTATAACAAAATGTGCAGTGCGAGCATACTGAAGAATATGCGAAGGACGGCGCCCACAGAAGGATCATTAAGTGAATGTTGGTAGCGTGCGCAAGTGTGCACCATGGCCAAGCTATCGATACATATTCCATAGGTTTGTGCGCCCAGTGGCAACATTGAGAGGCGGATGTAACTGAATGCCTGGATGTGCTTCCAAATCGATCCTCATTGGGTCACAAGAATGTGTGGTTTCAGTTTACGCATTACGGCTTCGTTCCAGCAATGCGATGCTTGCCGTACACCTCGCAGCGAGAGCGCGCTGGTGCTCCGCAACATTGACGGGCGCATGCCCACGTGATGCGTCGGGCCCCACCCGCATTGTTTCAACAGCGTTTCGGCTTCAATCCCCGTGCCGATGATAGGGGAAACCAATAGGTACCGATACTGCTACTCCCTGGACCTCTCCCAGTGTGCGTTGTGACCAGAATTTCGAGGCGAATCCTGTGGTGGCGACGAGGGCCTCCGAGGAGGCCCAAAAGGGGAAAAACGGGGGAAGGGTTAGAGGTATGGATACCTCGTCCTCCTCTGAGATATGGTTATAACTTCTGTCACGGGTGAGAAACCACAGCTGGATCGCCATCAAAATGTGCGTCCCCCTCGAGATTCTGCACCCAGTCTCGGCGCAGAGCACGACGGGGACCTTGTGCTCCCCTCGAGCAGGTGCCGCGCGGCCGTGGAAGGCTTGACCCGCCGCCGCGCTGCGCGCCGTGGACCCGCCACGGCGGGTCACACACGCAGCGTCTCGGATCACAACGGCGTCTTTGAGCACGACATAGGCACAAGGAAAGGCGACACCGACACCACCAGGACGAGGAGATGCGAGGAGGCAAGGGGGGGGTCCCTGCTGGTGTGGTCCTCCCTCTCGCTCGAGACACCCCCAGCCTCCAGCTCGGGCAGGCATCGTGGACCTCCTCGCTGAAGGTGGGCCCCCTGGTGGTGTTGGTGTCGCTTCTTCCCCCTCCGCCCACAGGGCGTAGGATCACACTACGGGCGGTGGGAAACACGGCGCGTGTAAGCGCAAACCGCGCCCAGAAGCACAGCAAGGCCTGTCGGCATCACAATGCCAGAGGTCGCCACAGGCCCAGTCACCACCACAGAGCCCTCACCGCGGTGCCATACGATGGGGCATGTGGGCACAGTGGGGATTGGGAGCACTACGACGCCTACGTACACAAGAACGTGCACTGCAAGGCGCAAGGAAATGCCACACCTACCACACTACCTATGGTGACAGACATGCCTGTGAGCAGGACGGTGTGTCTGTCGGCACCTCAGAGCCCGCGGGCGTCACACTGGTAATGCGCACCGCCGAACCTGCGGGACACAACGCTGCTTGAACTGCTAGCACCGCTAGGCCCGTGAGCACCCCAGCCCTGTGATAATGGCATGTGAGCGCCAGAATGCGCGTGTGACATGCTTTCCAATCAAAACCCTTCGCACGTGTAATGCAAAGGCTTGGCCCGCCACAGGGCACTGCAACACACTGAAGCGTCACGGTTGCGGGGCGTTGGGCGGACACCCGTCAGGGATTATACACTCCAGGCTTCAAAAGATCAAATTCCATGTTGTCCGAGGCGCAAGCATCCGGAAGCCAGCGGCAGGAGTCGGACTCTCGCGGAAGGAGGAATAGGAGGAGTTCGAGAGGATGGACGGAGTGGAGGAGGGGAGGGCGAGCGAGTGGCCAAAGAACCGAAAACACCGCAAACAACTCCAGCCCCAGGCACGGGACCCCCGCGCTTCGCATCGCATCCGCTGCTAAAACCAAGCTCTGCACCATTCGCGTATTATCCTGCGTGCGTTCGCCCTTCAAGAGAAGAGACAAACGGGACCCGAATCCTCGTCATCGAAGTCATTGGCCGAACGAATACCACTCCAAATTAACAACGCACCTCAAAGCAGAATACTTTGCAAGAGCGAGACATGACCTGCACAGGCCAACACAGTATCACGGACGGCCATGTGCTAACACAATGCTCAAATCAAAGGAACACCTGCTGAAAGATCGCTGCTCGCACTGGCTCAGTCCTCGCTTCCAGGGTAGACGTCAAGCGTCCCAGTGAACAGAGGTCCAGGGTGACTGAACTCAATATCAGAGAGAGCGACTTCTATGCACGCTGCACTGGCGGCAAAATCTCCCCCCCGCCGTTAGCACCAGGACAAACGCTCTTCAGAAAATCCTCCCTCCCCACTCCAAAACTGGACCCCACGCCTCCCTGGCGAGAGTCCCCCTGCCTAACCGCTCGGTCACTCTCCCAAAAGTCGAGGGGGTTCGAACCCTCCGCTCGCAACCAGCAAACGGCGTCGGCGACGACAACGACATCGCATTTGCCGTCGTCGTCGTCGCCACTGCCGCCGTCGCCATCTTCGTCGTCGTCGTCATCGTGATCGTCGTCGTCATCGTCGTCGTCGTCGTCTTCGTCGTCTTCGTCGTCTTCGTCGTCGTCGTCGTCTTCGCCGTCGGCGTCGTCGTCGTTTACCGGCGCCGAGCTCGGTCGTGTCGGTCGGGACACGTCGTCGGCGTTCGCCGTCGCCATCGCAGCCAGCCATCGCTGCTGTTAGGGACGCATGCACACGGACAAACGACACCCTCTCGGCAGAAGACCCTCAACAGCTTCACACAGCTACTGTAAGTAATGATCCAAAAATCTCCACCCACAACCTCTTGATGCAAAAAGAAGACAGGCAGATGATAGGATATCTTATACCGAATCAAACTCTGTGTTCGATAGGTGCGTCCACCCTCCCACCTCAGCTGGGCGGGTTCAAGCCACAAATGGCAATAGTAAACAAGAGAGTGCAAACATGAGCGAGCGAGAGCAATAACATAGACTAAACATCATCCTATAACTCAGATCCTTGCTAATGTAACTTTCACACAGGAAAAGGAAACGTTGCTAAAGAATGCCTTGGCAAATTCTGCAGCAATCCTCCAGAATATTGAAGAATAGTATTGGCTCGAACGATCAAACTATCGCCCATGCAATAAGCAACAGATATCAAATAAAGGAAATCCAATACACTCTGCTCGAACGGTCAAACTACCGTCCGTGTATCAATCAACAGATATCAAGATAAAAGAAATCAATACACCGAGCAACAGATGCTAAGATAGAGGAAATCCACGCACTGAGCAACAGATAAGCAAATATTTACCTGAGGTCTGCGCACCGAGCAACAGATATTAGCATATGAAATATTTACCTGAGCTCTTGAGGGGGTGCCTTCACTCCTCATCTGCAGATGGTGGCCAAACATCACTCATCATCTGAAAATGATAACTCAAATCACTCATCATCCTCAGCGCACACGCACTGCTGACTTGATGATGCTGTATGCAATGTAAGCCTTGATGCTCGGGTCGAGACTATAACTCCTGCTCTCGTCTGCGTCCAGTTTGAGACACCGTCCGAGGCAATTTGCGTAGTGCCTGTCCTTCGTATAGATCGTCTCATAGCTGTCGCCCTCGTACTTGCCACTCCTGATTATCATTGGCCCCATGGTCTCCAGCCCCTGCCTTAGTAGAGCACTATCTCCCAACATACTTGGTCCATCTCCCATGATCTCATCGTCATAGATCGCTGGATCGGCTCGTACTGCGAGTGTTGTCGTTGTAGTTTTCGGCGTAGCCTTCGCCGTCCTGGATTTGACCTTGACCTGCTTCTCGGGCAACTCCGGCTTGAAGAGGTTGCCGCTGCTTGAACTATCCACCTCCATCGGATCGAACATGTCCTCGTCGTCGTTCTGCTTAGGCTTCATTACGTAAATAAATAGGATGCTACCCGCGATGATAGAGACTACTGTCACCACCGCAAGAGACATCGAATGACAAACTCCATACACTGCAAGTGCACAAAGTTGAAACAGAACTACAGCTTGGTCAGGTATCTGGATGGTTCTCTGCGCGCCACCTCTCCATCAGGTAGTTGTACGTTAGCTCTTCCGTGTAGAATGCCTCGACGTAGTCCTCATCTTGCTCCTCGTACTTGTCATCGTAGAAGCACTCGTCCACGTAGTTGTACGTCTCCACGGCCACGTAGAGATCTCTTCGTCGTCCTTCCCAGTGTCGTCGCACAGCTCCTGCTTGACGTACTTGGCCATCTTCGCGTTGAGCTCGTCCACCTCCTTGTTGGCTGCCACCTTCTCTGGTCCAACAAGCTTTCGTCCGCGCATTGATGGCGCCCTGTCATCAGGCCCAAGAGTCCACAGGTTTGATACAACAATCTTCCTCGCGTAGCCTCCTGGAAGTACTTTTGTCCAAGTCCGCTAGCATCTGCTCACTCTTGACCCACTTGGTGCTGACCTCTTTGAGTGACTGCCGCAAAATGGCCGCTTCCAAAGAAAGCCTCCTGTCCGTCATAGAAATCTTCTCCTTTGTGATCGCGTCGTATAGGCTCTTGCAGTCGGTCACCGAAATGCATTTCACCGGGCAGGTGTCGCGCACAATCTCGGTCATGTCCATCTCCGGGTACAGGATCTCCGCCAGGGTCGATCTCGTCCATATCAACATGTCCACTGAATCCGCACATGAGTTGGCCTCCGCCGATAGAGTAGATCGCACCACTCGTTGAATCTTGGAAGACTGCCACCCAATGCAGTGTACCTTGTACTTGTTACTGTGGTCCTCGTTGATCTTCTGGTCGCCCAGCATGATGAAGCGTCCGCGTTGTGATCTGTGCTTCGGCAGATTGTCGGAAGCACTGTCGGTGACATTGATCACCATGGTCTCCCACATGTTCAGGCCTGCTGAGAACCTGATCAGCAAGTCGCCCCACTTCTGCATCCGCCCGATGGCCGCGCTGCCGTCCTGTAGGTCCTTCACCGTCGGAGCTCCCAGCGTAGATGCCAGTCGGGATGCCTCGAAAGCCTCTTCGGAGCATATCATCCGCGCAGCCCATTGCAGTTGTCCAACTACCATTCTTAGTCCACGATGCTCTGCATGGGTCAAGGCGCTATCTGGTGCCTTGCTGCGCTCTCTGGAGATACGTATTGTCTGCATCGATTTTACGTAGGCCTCCATGGTGACGTTGATGCTGCCGTCCTCGTCCTGCTTGTAGCCCCGGCCACAGAACGTCGCCTGCTCTTTCCTCGCATACTTGACCTCGCCAAAGTCGATATCCTTCTGCAGGTCCTTCATGATCTTGGCGCCCTCCGGGTCGTCCTGCTTGATACCCATGGGGAAGTCATCCACGCGCAGGCACATGATCCCGATGATCGTGCCCTCCGCATTGCGCTTGATGAAGGTCGCGGGCTCGAAGCTCAGGCCTTCCCATCCAAGCTTCACGAGCGTCTCGCGTAGTGCCACATACCACGCACGAGCTGCATCGCTGATCCCGTAGATGCTCTTGTTTAACTTCAGCAGGTCGCCTGCCTTCACTCCCGGGATGTTGCACTTCCCGAGGTTCGTCGGGATACGAAAGTAGAGCTCGCGTGTGATGGCTTTGCCTTGCAGAAAGGCTCCCTTCACATCCGCGATGACTAGGTCTAAGTTGAGGCTTGATACGATGCTGCACAAGAGTAACGTCATCTGTGCTGAGACTGTAGGTGAGTCCCGTCGTAGCTTGTCGTCAAACTCCTCCTCGTAGCCTCTCCCACAGATCCTGGCCTTCGGCTCGAAGGTCGTGGGGTCCTTATCGGTCCAGACCACCTTGGAGCTTAGGCTCTTGTTCGGGTCGACCTTGTCGACTGCTGCTCCTGATATGTGGGTTGCTGCATCGCACTTGCACCGCGCGTCCCATTCCCTCTCCACCGCCTGCTGCATCTTCTTCCACTTGAGCTTGTCGTCGCCCAGCGTCTTCAGGTTAATATCCTGATGCTTGTTGGCTCTCGTCGGTTGGCTGCACATCCGCTCGGCCACGAACGCCTCGACGAGCAGCGGTGCATCTGCCAGCTGCTTGACTGGCCCAGTTTGCGCCCGGGCTCGTTGGATGCTGATCGGCACATCGCCCAGCAAGAACTCCTTGAGCGTGACTGGGTGCTCCTGGCGCTTGCCCTGCGCAGGCTGTCGCGTACTTGACGATGATGTAGCCGGCTGATCTTGCGGTACCTCTGCTGGTATTGCTGCCATGTCCTCCGCCTTCTGGCGTTCCTCCATGTGCCTCTGGATCCTGGCAGGTACTCGAAGCTGAGCTCGATCGTCCTGAGCGTCGTCCCGTTTGGTTTGCTTGAGCTTCAAGTCCTTATTGGTGTGCTTCTTGCCTCCGCGCTTCGCCTCCTTAGGTTCCTCCATGGTCTCGTCCGCGTTGGTAGGCTCCTGCGGGGCCGCTGCAGGCTGTTGGCCACCTCCTGGTCCATCTCCAGCTTCCTCTTCCTTTCCCAGAGTGATCTCCTCGATGATCATGATGGGGTCTTGTGATACCACATCGTCGATGATCTGAGGATTGGCTATCCAGTCCACTCTCGAGATATATTGAACCAGGTCGCGCGTGTCCAAATTGAAAAGCCGCCGCCTCTCGATATTGTATCCAGGTGTTGGATCAGGTAGAAGAGGGGCTTTCCTGACGTTATCCAACTGCCTCAGGTCGGTCTTGCCCTGGCTGCTGGCCGCCACTGCTCCCAAGATGGCGCCCCAAGCTTGGTGCGCTCGAACAAGTCGTGCTCGTAGATCTTCCTCCGCTTGATCTTGATCAGCTGGCACTGTCTCGTACTCGTCGTCCAGCCTCTGACGCATTGGCATCACGTCGTTATCGTGCACCACTTCCGATCGTCGCTTCCTGCTGTCCGCTGGCTTCGTCAGCTTCCTTGAGCAGGTGCTGCTGGCGCCGTTGTCGGGGCACTCGAGGATGCATCACCTGGTCCTCCTGCTGGCTGCGGTGGAACATCGCCCTGTCCAGGATGCTGCTGATGTCCTGGATCTCGGCGATCTTGATGTTGATCTGGCTGCTGATCTGGCTGTTGATCGGGCTGCTGGTCTGGCTGTTGATCATCTCGTGCTGGGTTATACCGTTGACCTCGAAGATCCAGGAAACCACGCTGACCAGCTCTTCCACGTGAAGGTCCGCCATCTGAAAACAAGTGGGTAAACTGCATGGTGCTCACCTCGTGCTCAGTCGCCCTTCGAAGGAGACTGGGTGAACTCAGGATCGGGATCCGGTTATGGATCAGCCAGTAACTGTGCTCATCCTTGCCCAGGCACCGGGCAGGTCCATGCCACCGTGCATGTAGGTTGCGCTTTAGGTTATCAGATCGCCAAAACATCAGTAAATCACCTTGCTGAAATGGCCCTGGCTGGGGCCTCGTCCTCGCCAGAACTGTCCGTCTCAATGCTGATGAGTTTGCTGCCTTGAAAAAGGATCCCGAACAGATCTGTCGAAGGTGTAGTCGGTTCCAGAATGATGTATTCTCGGCCACTCGGGAAACCACTGCTGGGTCTTTGTCGGGATTCGCCAAACTTGCAGTCAGTCGATGTCCAGCTCCAAGTACCCATTGTTGTGGTGAGAAGCCTGCCGCGCTGACAAGTTGATTGCACGCGTTGGCCATACCACGTACTGCTGCTGCAACCGAATCTTGACCACGAACGCCCCCAGCGTTGAAGACACTTGTCGCCATCTCCTTCAGGTCTCGTATCTTCCTCTCGACTTTGCCCATTTGCCAGTGAGCCTCTGGAGCCGCACTGCTGATTACAATGCCCAGGTCGTTGCATAGCGTCTCGAACTCGCCCATGAAGGTAGAGTCCTGGTCCTGCTCCACGATATGTGGTGGCCCAGCCTAGGTAAGCCATCCGAGTTCGAAAACCTTCTTTGCCAACTCTGCCGTAGGTCTCGATCCGGGACACGTGCAGATCGCCACGATGAAGGCCGAGGCCACGTCCACGATAACAAGCACCACGTGCATGTTCTTGTCCAGGTCGGGCATGATCATGAAGTCCATGCTGACGGCTTCGTTAAAGTCCTTAACCTTAGGCGGAGCTGCCGTAGGTCGCGCTGTCGTACGAGCCTGCTCTTCACACGTCGTGCATCCGAAGAGACGTGCTACCGCTCGTCGGCTAGCTCCACCATGCTGTAGATACCGTACCAGTGACTCCTTGTAGGGTCCATGTGAATGGCTCTCGTGCATCTTCTTGATAGCTGCTCGCATGAGTGGTGGCACCGCCGTCCATTCCGACATCTCGATGTTCTCGCCATGCTTGCTGAAGATCGCCGCCGCGCTAGCGTGCATCGGCGCCTCCGTCTCCGCAGGGTTGGCCTCGAACTCGTCACAGCTGATGTCGTCGAAGTTGTTGGCGTACCGGGCGTAGCCACCATGCTGCTTCTCGAGGTCCCGCTGATCCTCGATGCCGCCCAAGATCGTCTTGGCCAGCTCCTTGGTCCAGTTCCCAAGGCTCGATGCTGTTCCCTTCGGCCTGTTGATCACGCTCGTGTGCACGTGCTGCTAGTCACACCTGATGTTGTTGAGCTTCTTGCCGAGCATGATGGCCGTTGTAAGGAACCTCGTCGGCTTCTTGACTGGATCGCCCATGAAGTCCACCAGGTTGCTGCCCTCGGCGCACTGGTGCATCATCGCGCTCACGAACTCTGAGCCCAGCCATGGCTTAAGCTGCCAGGCTCTCGACGTCAATGGGTTCTCCAGTAGCACATGAGCTCCTCGGCGCTTGCAGTTGAGCCAGATCTTATTGACATACTGCAAGTGCTTCATGCCTCTCGCCAACTTGCGCATCTTCGTGTCCTTCGGGAACACGTGGGATATGTTCGCGAACGGGTCGCAGGGGAAACCCACAATGGTCACGTAGGGGCCATCCTCGTTCAGCCGCTTCAGGACGGTCTTCTGCGACTTCGCGCCCAGCAGGTCGCCTCCGATCAGGATGTGCCCCGGCCTCGTCACTGGATGCCGCCGCTGCTGAGCTTCTGATGCGGCTGCCATGCCACCTGCGTAGAGCTCGCAGATGATGGGCCGCTTCTCCTCTGGGTCCGCCTTCAGAGTGTCCACGATCTGCTGGCACTTGTCCAGCTTGTCCTGAATCTCCTTCTCCCACGTCTCGATCTGCTTCCTCTGCCTCCGCCGTAGGATGCCCTTATCGATCTCCTGGACATCCGCATTCCAGATGTCGATCTCGTCGGACGTTACTGATGGCTCGATCTTTGTCGTCTCCTTCTTCGGCCACTCCTTGAGCGAGATCGTCAGGTGCCCCTTCTCCGTCTTGTTGAGAGGCACTCCGTACTTGTTGATCGCCTTGAAGTCCGCCTTCTGATCCTCGATGTATATCACTGTGTCGAGCTCCTCCAGCTGGTGGATGCTCAGCAGTATTGGCGTCTTTGACTTCGGCAACCTCTGGAAGCGTAGGTTCATGTCAGCTCCAGCAAGTCCAGCCGTCACCTCTTGTTCTCCTTCTGCCATGACCGGGGCGCTATCATTCACGCCTCGCAAACGCATGGATGATCCTCATCCGCGCGGTGACTCTACCGTCCTCTGCATGGCCGTCCAGTGATATTGAACCTCCACACCCACGTAGGCACGCAGTGTCCAGTACAGCACGTCCATCTGGGATAGGTCCTTTTCGTATTGCGTGGGCTTCGGTTTCTTCCAGCTCCTCGCCAGGTTGCTGCCGCCCAATTCCCTCTGGAGCGTAGTTGGTTCCAGCTCGACGTTGCGTCCGCAACCATGTCGGTCGTATTCCAATCGGTAGGCGCTCGCAAGTACTCCTTACGATGTCACGAAGCTCCGAGGTCCTGTCCCAGGCTGCTTGGCATAGATCGTAGGCCATATTCCTGAGACCGTTCGGCGCCATCTCCATGGTGATGCGCATGAGCTGCTGGAAGCGATGTAAGGCCCAGTCCAAACAGAAATCCCTATAGTCCCTGTAGGCCGCTTCCATGTTCTCGCAGCTTACCCACAATGCTGCGATCTGCTCTGCACGTTCTCGTATATTTTGTAGGTCGGCCTCTGTGTCGTCATCTTCTAGGTCGTCTGTACTGGGATCCGTCCTCGACCAAGTCCTCGGTGTAGGTCATGTAGGTCTGCTCGTTGAGCTCACTGGAGCGCTCAGGGGTTCGTCAGATTTTTGTGGTTGATGCTCTCTAGGTACTGGGTATGGTTCGTGTGCCTGGTCTCCTGCTGCTAATACCACGCAGGTGTCCACGATCTGCTCCTCGGTGTCGATTCTCACCTTCGTCACACTCGTGATCCCCTCCATCGCCACGTCTATGCTTGCCAGCTGGTCGCTGACAATCTGCATGGCGGTCATGTCCATCGAGCTGTTCGCCATCGGCAGATTGACCGCGGTCGCCATTGCGAATCCAGTTCGTCGTAGAAAACCTCCAGGTCGTCCGTGAAAGCCGTCCCCCACGTCAGCCTCCTCGTCCTCCACGCTGTAGCGCATTGGATCCGCTCGCTGGTGACCTCGCCTTTTCGCACTCGGGGTCACCCTTCCAGTGGCCCTTCCTGTGGCACGCTTTGCACTTCGTGCGCGCCTAGTTCTGCTTCAGCTTATCCTCGGCCTCTTTGCTGTCCATCTTGATGGAGCACTGCTTGTTGACGTTGGCCTTCCAGCCTCTATTCGACTTGCTCTGAGCAAGCCGCTCCCGGGCCTGCTTGTAGTTGGGCTTGTGGTTGCGCCGCCCAGCTTTCCAGCCAAGACGTTGAGCCTCCGTCGCCAGGGTGTCGCACTCCTCCTGGCTGATCTCGTCCGGGTCTACGTCATCAACCACCCCCTCGAACTCGTCGATGTCCGCTGCAAGTGCGTCGCAGTCCTCATCACTCGGGAAAACGTCTTCATCGCACGGTGCACGTTCATCTCCGAGTAGAGCTTCTTCCTCTTCATCGTCGTAGTCCACCGGGTAGGCTCCGCATCGTCCATGTCCACGACCATCTCGGCCTGTGCTGTCCAGCTGTATCAGCACGGCTGCCGTCACGTCGTCCCAGATGTATTCGTTGTTGCATTGGCCAAGGATTGCCTTGTGCTCTTGCATGCTGATGTTCGCTAGTTTCAATAGAAAGTATGTCCGCAGGTCCTCGCTGACTGTCGTTTTCGTTGGAAGTGACTTGAGCCGCTCGTACTCCGTCTCTCGTCTCGATACGTAGTCCTGCACAGACTCCGTTCGATTGCGAAAACCTTGGAAGAAATACTCCTCGAACGCTTGCTGCTTCTGTAGTGGTGCGATCCTCTCGCACGCTTGTCGTACTGTAGTCACCACTAGTTTGACTGCAGCAGGTGGGTCATTACCTGTTTCGTCAAAAACTGCTTGCGTACTGGTCTCAACCTTCTTTCGTGTGAGTGTCCACGCTCGCCCATTCAGAGAATTCTTGAGCTTGATTGCATAGAGCTTATTGATATTCTCCTCGCTCGCGTGGTAGCCGAGTATCGCACGCTCCTCGAACTCCTCTCCGTAGGATGGGTCGCCGTTGTAGTGTACCATGCCCTCTTTGTCCACGAAGAGGGGGCCGTCATTGAACTGCTGCTGCTGCTGCCTGGACGTCATCTTGATGACCGTGATGCTACTGAGCTTGTTACCGATGTAGTAGATGTCTAGATCGTTGCTGTAGTTCTGCTGCTCGCCCGGGATGTTGTTGATATCTCGATTTCCGTCCAAGCTGTTGTAGGTAATGAGTTTGAGCGTTTTGTCGACCACCGTGATCTGTTGATGAGCGCAGTGGTTAAGCACCGCGAGGATATAATTGAGCGCCAGCATATATGTCTGCAAGGCCACTCTGTATGTAATCATCGCACCGTGGACTGGTTCAGCTCACGCGACCAGTGTAAATCATGATCCAAATCTCTCCACCCACAACCTCTTGATGCAAGAAGAAGACAGGCACATGATAGGATATCTTATACCGAATCAAACTCTGCGTTCGATTGGTGCGTCCACCCTCCCGCATCAGCTGGGCGGGTTCAAGCCACAAATGGCAATAGTAAACAAGAGAGTGCAAACATGATCGAGCGAGAGCAATAACATATATTCTAAACACCATCCTATAACTCACATCCTTGCTAATATAACTTTCACAGTACGTTGGGGGACACGATGGAGGGCCACCATGAGATGGCACGATGTTGGACCACGATTGGGAGGATCGGAACAGGGATAAGGACACGGGAAAATAATATAGGGCTATGGAAATATAGGGATAGGGATAGGGATGGGGATGGGGATGGGGATAGAGCTGGGGATCGAGGGCCCCACAAGACCGCAAGCCGTGTCGCTCACTCCCGCACGCCCTCCCAACATAAAAGTAGTACCCGAGTCTCAGCAGATAGCCGAGGAGCTCCACGCATACTATGTGCGCCACGAGTTCAGGTGCACCAGGCACCCTGAAGGCCCAAGCGTGCGAGGCGCGGCAAGTGCGGCACGTGCGCCACGTGCTCCGGCCGCACCAAGTGCGCCACGTGCTCGGCGCGCGCAGTGCGTGGAAGTGCGCCATTGCACCGCCGTCACCAAGTGGTTTCTGTTTCGTTTTCTGACAGGGATGGTTGGCCTGCGAGCATCAAGCAATATGCCGGCACCCCCACCATCCCTGTCAAAAACCGCGGTCGCGTGTCGCGGGGCGCCCGCCGAGTGGTCGCGGGGCGCCCGCGCATGCTCCAGATTTGAAGGCAGTGCTTTCTGTTGTGCTCTTTGACAGGGACGGCCGGCTTGCGCGCAACTTGTGCGCCGGCACCCCCGCCGTCCCTGTCAAAAACCAATACAGAGTGGTAGCGGGGCGCCCGCGCATGCTCGAGATTTGGAGGCAGAGTGCATTCTGTAGTGCTTTTTGACAGAGATGATGGGGGGGGCATGTCCCAGGTTGGCCCAGAGTCGGGTGGGGGAGGGGAGGTGTTTATCGATAACGAGCAGCGATTGAGGATAGGGATAAGGATGTGAAGGGAATAGAGGAACAGGGATAGAGGGATAGGGACAGAGGGCTAGGGATAGAGGGATTAGGGATAGGGACAGAGAAGGCAACGGGAGGCCACGGGAGGCCACGGGAGGCCACTGGAGGCAACGGGAGGCCACGGGAGGCCACGGGAGGCCACGGGAGGCCACGGGAGGCCACGGGAGGCAACGAGAGGCCACGGGAGGCCACGGGAGGCAACGAGAGGCCACAGGAGGCAACGGGAAGCAACCGGAGGCAACAGGAGGAATCGTCACCCGCCCGATTCTGGATCCAGCGGCACACCTTCTAGTTTCTTCAAAATTACCCTGGTGAAGGACCCAAACCATCTGCAAGTGTGCAAACCTCAGGGCAGGTGGGAAGAAGAGAAGGGGAGCTCTGCACGGGTCCACGAAGCGCGCAAGAGGTGGCCGAATCGGGCGGGCCTCTGGGGCCACGAAGCGCGCGAGAGGTGTGCCGAAGCAAGGGGTGGAACCGCGTGCTGACCATGCCGCTGGGGCCTCCAATATGAGGGGTGCGCCAAAAGTGGCGCGGAACCGCATGCGGACCCTGCAACCATGGCCTTGGAGCTCCCTGTGGGGGAACACGAGGCGAGCGAGGGGCGCGCGGAAAAGTGAAAGCGTGTGAGGGGTGGGCCGAGGTGGGCGGAGCGACGCACGGAGGCCCTGCCGCTGGGGCCTTGGGTGGAACACCTTCTGGGGCCACAAGACGTGCGAGGGGTGTGCCAGAATGGGCGGGGACTACGCGCGGACCCTGCCACTTTGGCCTCGGATGGAGCACCCTGTGGAACCACGAAGCGCATGAGGGGTGTCCCGACAGGGTCGGGGGGGGGGGGGGCGCATGTGGACCCTGCCATTAGAGCCCTGGGTGGAGCACCTACGGGGCCACGACGCGTGTGAGGGATGTGCCGACATGGGCGGGGGGACGCATGCGGACCCTGCCACTGGGGCTTTCGGTGGAGCTCCCTGTGGGGCCACGAAACGCGTGAGGGGTACGCCGAAGCAGAGACATGCGGAGAGCAGAGGCAGAAATGGGAGGAGGCAGGAGAGCAGAAGAAGAGACGCGAAACGCTGCTGATTCAAATCGAGGACCCAACACCACAGGTGCTTAGGAATAAAATGATCATGGTGAATGGCCCAACCATCTGCAGCTGCGAATATCGCGAGGCAGGTGAGATGGAGGTGGGGCAGCAAAAGGACTGCGGCATGGATGAGGAAGCGAATAGTGGACATGGGCACGCCGGAGAGATGTTTTGTTTGGCGAGTGTCCCGAGCGCAGTCGTTTGTGCCCATGTCATTTTTCTCTCCGCTCCCTGTTTCCGTAGTGCGTTGCGCTCGTTCCCGCCTGGCCCGCGGTGGCCCGACTCGGGGCCCGCCGTTGTGTGTACATTTCTTTCCATCAGATGTCTCTTGTTTTGTCCGCACTGGTGGCCGCGGTTCTGGGCAACGCCAAGCGAGCCCTGCCTCTGGTGCCTCTGGTGGAGCTCTATGTTAGGGCCCCGAAACGTGTGCGGGGAGTGCCGAAATAGAGGCGGGGCCGCAATGCGAACCCTGCCGCCGGGGCCTTCGGCGGAATCCCGCGTGGGGCCACGAAGCGCGTGAGGGGCGTGCCGAAATGGAGGCGGCGACGCCATGCGAACCGTGCCTTTGGGGCCTTCGGTGGAGCTTCCTCTGGGACCACGAGACGAGTGAGGGGTGTGCCGACACTGGGTGGGGCCCATGCCGTTGGGCAAGGGAACGTGTGAGGGGTGTGCCGAAATGGAGGTGGTGCTGCCGTGCGAACTTTGCCACTGGGGCCTTCGGTGGAGCTCCGAGTGGGGCCACGACGACGAGGACATACGGCGAGCAGAGGCAGGGAGAGGAACAAGGGAGGAGGGGGAGGAGGAAGAAACGAGGACCCATCACCACAGGATGATTGAGAAAAAGAGGGGGGAGGGGGGGGGGGGAGGGGGAGGCGGGATGGGAGAAGACGCGGGGCGCTGCAGATCCAAAACGAGAACCCAACTTCACAGGATGGCTGGGAACAAGCAAGCAAAAAACATGTGCAAATGTGAGTGCCGCAAGGCAGGTGGGACGAAGGGAGGGGAGCTCCCTGTGGAGCCGGGAAGCGTGTGATGGCTGTGCCGAAGTGGTCGGGGCGCCCGCGTGTGGATGCACATTGGGGCCTCATGCTGAGCTCCCTGTGGGGCCACGAAACGTGTGAGAGGTGTGCCGAAGTGGTCGGGCGGCTGCATGTGGACGCGCCCACTGGGGCCTCAGGTGGAGCTCCCCATGGGGCCACGAGACGTGACGTGTGAGGGGTGCGCCGAAATTGGCGGGGAGGCCGCGTGTGCACGCACCCACTGGGGCCTCAGGTGGAGCTCTCATCGGGCGGCCGGCATGCGAGGCACTCACTGGGGCCCACCAGACAGCCTGCAGGCCTCCAAGAGGACCCCACTAAGCCCTCGGATACCAGGCAGACATCCCGCTGCACTAATCTTTTCGATGCGTGTGCCCCAGAGGACCAGACCACTTCCCTGGGGCAAGTTCTTCGTCGCGAGTCGTTGTTTGACGGTCCCGAGGCCCAACAAGGGCCCCTGGAGGCCGAAAACGGGCCAAAACCCGCCGCTGCAATTTCTTTGGTGCGTCGGATCTCTGGGCAGGAGGGCCCGAAGAGGCCCTAACGTGGCCACAGAGAGGCATTCCAGAGGCAGCCTAGAAGGCCCCGAGAGGCATCCAGGAGGCCTATGAGTGGCCCCTCTCGTCCACGACCCAAGCGCGGTGCTGGGATGGACCGAACGACACTACAGTGCGGAAGCGGCCGCAAGGAACCCTCGCAAGAAACCCAGCCCTGAAACCCCGCGCGCGAGATGCACACGGGGGGGAGCACCCTGAACGCAGCAACTTCTTCAGCGGCCGCGGGAAGTCACCGCGTAGCGCGCGGAGCGAAGAAACCCAGGGTATCCAGACGAAAAACACCTGGTTTCTTGATGCGCGCCTCCACTGTAGGTCCGCTGCCCCCTGTTGGCTTGCCAGAGAAGGGGCCCGGTGTGCTGGACGTTCTGAAACGTTTTTTGTTATTCCAGAACTCCCCCTGGGCCTTCGGTACAGCGTGCCAGCCACCTGTCTCGTCGGCGTTTTCCCTTCAGTTGACTTCAATATGGCCTCCAAGGAGGTCAAGATGCCTCCAAGACGGCCGAGATGGCCCCGAGAGAGTCCAAGATAGCCCCAATAGTGCCTCCACGACAGCCCCAAGATGCCTCCAAGACAGCCCCAAGATGCCTCCAAGACCGTGAAGATGGTCCAAAAGAGCCCAAGACGGCCGAAGAAGCGCCCAAGAGGATCCTAACACAGCCCAAGACGCCTCCAAAAGGGCATCCAGGAAGGGCTGGAAGAAGCAAAAATCATGAATTGTCCTTAGGTTTTGAAGGATGTTGCACGTTGCTTCTTTTCGGCCTTCCGAAGTCCCAAGACGGCCCAAGAGGCCCCCACGATCGCCCCGAGATGGCCCCAAAGGCCTCCAAGATGACCCCATGACGCCCCAAGAAGCCTCCAAGACGGCCCCAAGGGGGTCTCAAGACGGCCCAAGAGAGCCCAAGATGGCATCCAAGACGGCCCTGAAGCGCCCCAAGGGCCCCAAGTAGGTGTAGAGAGCCATCCAAGACGGCTCCCGACGGCGTCAGATTCCCAAGAAGCCCAAGGAGGCTTCCAAGAGCCCTCCGAGAGGCCCACAAGAAGCTTCCAAAGGCCCCAAGAGTCCTCCCCCTCAGCCTCCTCCGCCACCTCTTCCTTATCCTCCTCCTCCTCCTCCTCCTCCTCCTCCTCCTCCTCTCCTCCTCCTCCTCCTCCTCCTCCTCCTCCTCCTCCTCCTCATCCTCCTCCTCCTCCTCCTCCCCCTCCCTCCTCATCCTCCTCCCTCCTCCTCCTCCTCCCCTCCTCTCTCATCATCATCAGCAGCAGCAGCAGCATCATATCATCATCATCATCATCATCATCATCATCATCATCATCATCATCATCATCATCATCAGCATCAGCATCAGCATCATCATCATCATCATCATCATCATCATCATCATCATCATCATCATCATCATCCATCAGCATATCATTCATCATCACCATCATCATCATCATCATCACATCATCATCAGCATCATCTCATCATCATCATCATCATCATCATCATCATCATCATCATCATCATCATCATCATCATCATCATCATCATCATCATCATCATCATCATCATCATCATCATCATCATCATCATCATCATCATCATCATCATCATCATCATCATCATCATAATCATCATCATCATCATCATCATCATCATCATCATCATCATCATCATCAGCATCATCATCATCATTATAATCAGCATCATCATCAGCAGCAGCATCGTCATAATCATCATCACCATCACCACCACCACCATCATCATCATCATCAGCAGCAGCAGCATCATCAGCAGTATCAGAATCATCAGTATCACCAACAGCATCATCGTCATCAGCATTATCACCATCGTCATCACCATCATCATCATCATCATCATCATCATCACATCATCATCAGCATCCTCATCATCAGCAGCAGCAGCATCATCAGCATCATCATCATCATCATCATCATCCTCATCCTCATCCTCATCCTCATCCTCATCCTCATCATCATCATCATCATCATCATCATCATCATCCTCCTCCTCCTCTTCTCCTCGTCCTCCTCTCCTCCTCTCCCCTCCCTCCTCGTCTCTCCTCCTCCACTCCTCCTCCTCCTCCTCCTACCCGCCTCCCTCCTCCTCCTCCTCCTCCTCTCCTCCTCCTCCTTCCGCTCCTCCTCCTCCTCCCTCCTCCTCCCTCCTCCTCCTCCTCCTCCTTCCTCTCCTCCTCCCCCCCTTCTCATCTCCTCCTCCTCCTCCTCATCCTCTCCTCCGCCTGCTCCTGCTCCTCCTCCTCCTCCTCCTCATCCCTCCCCTCCTCCTCCTCCTCCTCCTCCTCCTCCTCCTCCTCCTCCTCCTCCATTCATGCTCCTTATAAATAACTTGTCGCGGTCGCACCCGAGGCTAGTTTTTAGGACGGGCCGAGAGTTTCGCCAGAGACTTCCTCACCACTTACGACCCGGAAGCTTCAAAATTGGCAACAGTTTCACCGATGGAGGGCAGGTCGTTTTCAAAATGTGGCTCTCACTTTAGCCCCGCGCACACTCGTTTTTGAATAGAGGACTGTGGTCGCGTCCTCCTCCTCCCGCCTCCCTCCTGCCTCCTGCCCGTCTTGCCTCGGGGGGCGGAGGCTGCGATCTGTGAAAGTGTCGCCACGTTCGAGGCCTGCTGGGGGGTCCAGCACAGTGACGTTCTACGCAGACTCAGATTGGACCTCCCCATCCCTGGGGGGCTGCGATTTGTCAAACTGTCGCCACTTTCGAGGCCTGCTGGGGGTCCAGCACAGTGACGCCCTACGCAGACCCAAATAAGACCCCGCAATCCCTGGGGGGCTGCGATCTGTGAAACTGTCGCCACGTTCGAGGGCTGCTGGGGGGAGGCAGCATAGTGACGCGCTACGCAGATTCAAGTGGGACATCGCCATCCCTGGGGGCGGCGATCTGTGAAACTGTCGCCACTTTCGGGGCCTGCTACGGACGCCAGAATAGTGACGTGCTACGCAAATTCAACTGGGACCTCGCCATCCCTGGGGGGCTGCGATCTGTGAAACTGTCGCCACTGTCGAGGCCTGCTGGGGGTCCAGCACAGTGACGTCCTATGCAGACTCAACTAAGACCCCGCAATCCCTGGGGGGCTGCGATCTGTGAAACTGTCGCCACTTTCGAGGGCTGCTGGGGGGAGGCAGCATAGAGACGCGCTACGCAGATTCAAATGGGACATCGCCATCCCTGGGGGGTTGCGATCTGTGAAACTGCCGCCACGTTCGAGGCCTCCTGGGGGTCCAGCACAGCGACGTCCTATGCAGACTCAACTTAGACCTCGCCACCCCTGGGGGGGCTGCGATCTGTGAAACTGTCGCCACTGTCGAAGCCTGCGTGGGGGTCCAGCACAGTGGCGTCACACGCAAATGCAATTGGGACCTCTCCATCCCTGGGGGGCTGCGCTATGTGAAACTGTCGCCACTTTCGAGGGCTGCTAGGGGGTCCAGCACAGTGACGTGCTACGCAAATTCAAATGGGACCCCTCCATCCCTGGGGGGCCGCGATATGTGAAACTGTCGCCACTTTCCAGGCCTGCTGGGGGGTCCAGCATAATGAAGTACTACGCACATTCAACTTAGACATCGCCATTCCTGGGGGGCTGCGATCTGTGAAACTCCAGCCACTTTCGGGGCCTGCTGGGGGTCCAGCACAGCGACGTCCTACGCAGACTCAAATTAGACATCGCCATCCCTGGGGGGTTGCGATCTGTGAAACTGTCGCCACTTTCGAGGGCTGCTGGGGGGCCAGCAGCATAGCGACGTGATACGCAGATTCAAGTGGGACCTCGCCATCCCTGGGGGGCCGCGATCTGCGAAATTGTCGCCATTTTCGAAGCCTGCTGGGGGGTCCAGCACAGTGAAGTATTACGCAGATTCAACTTAGACATCGCCATCCCTGGGGGGGCTGCGATCTGCGAAACTGTCGCCAGTTTCGAGGAGTGCTGGGGGTCCAGCACAGTGACGTCGTACGCAGACTGAAATTAGACATCGGCATCCCTGGGGGGCTGCGATCTGTGAAACTGCCGCCACGTTCGAGGCCTCCTGGGGGTCCAGCACAATGACGTCCTACGCAGACTCAAATTAGACCTCGCAATCCCTGGGGGGCTGCGATCTGTGAAACTGTCGCCGCTTTCGAGGGCTGCTGGGAGGAGGCAACATAGTGACGTGCTACGCAGATTCAAGTGGGACCTCGCCATCCCTGGGGGGGCTGCGATCTGTGAAACTGTCGCTCGCCACTTTCGAGGGCTGCTGGGGGGTCCAGTATAGTGACGTGCTACGCAGATTCAAGTGGGACCTCGCCATCCCTGGGGGGCTGCGATCTGTGAAACTGTCTCCACATTCGAAGCCTGCTAGGGACGCCAGATAGTGACGTCCTACGCAGATTCAAACTAGACCTCGCCATCATTGGGGGGCCGCGGTCTGTAAAACTGTCGACACTTTCGAAGCCTGCTGGGGGGTCCAGCATAGTGAAGCACTACGCAGATTCAATTTGGACATCGCCATCCCTAGGGGGCTGCGATCTGTGAAACTGTCGCCACTTTCGAGGCCTGCTGGGGTGGGCCAGCATAGTGGGGCCCCGTGGCGGACTCAAATGGGACCTCCCAAATGTTGGTCGCAGAAATACATACGTCCACGTCTCGTCATCACCCCCGTATAAAATCGCCGAAGCTATTCATGTCCCGCATTGCACAGGGGTTGGGTACGTCGCCAGGGTAATTTGTTTTAAACAGAGGCTTCACGGATTGAGGGCGGGTCGTTTTCAAAATATGTGGCTCTCGCCTGAGCGCGGCGCACATTCGTTTGTTTGTGTCTTGTGTTTGCTGACAAAAAAAAACTTCACGGATTGAGGGGAACCCGTTTTCAAAATGTGGCTCTCGCATTAGCGTCGCGCACATTCGTTGAAACAAATGCAGGAGCTTCACGGATCGAGGGTGGTTCCTTTTCAAAATGTGGTTCCCGCCTTGGCGCCGCGCACATTCGTTAATCAAATTTGCAAGACCGTCATGGATTCCCATGATCAGAATACCAGATATTGCGATCTGGAACCATTCCGGATTATGAGGGTGCAACAGTTACGTTCATTCGCAGTGTCGAAATCCCACGAATCGCGTTCTGGCACGATTCAGGATCGTCAAAACGAAGCAGTCAGGTTGATCCGTGGCGGTGGAATCCCAAGAAGAATGTTTTGGCATGCTTCAGGGTCTTCAAACGGTTGTCTTCCAACGAAGCAGTTCCCTCAATGGAAATCAACCGTTGTAGGGGCCTCCGCAGAGGGAGCTTGGAGGGAGGGTTTACTCCAACATCGTTGATGACTTTTGGGTTTGCACTGGTCCTCCTCCTCCTCCTCCTCTTCCTCCTCCTCCTCCTCCTCCTCCTCCTCCTGCTCATCCTCATCCTCGTCCTTATCCTATCTACTTATCCTTCCTCCTCCACTTCTTCTTTCTACCCCGCGTAATCCCCGGAGGGTTTCCACAGCGGCTGGGAGAACAAATGGTCCGATAAGTTGGCAGAGCTCTGGCCACAATGTTCGGCCACATGGGCGATTCCAAAAGGCAGGCGTCTTCGATAACGAGAAGAAGATGGTACGTTGCCTCGACCACACAAACACTTGCTTGCTTTGTACGGCCGGACCTGGGACAGAATAACATCCTTCAAGAACATGAGACCCTGCGCCGGCCAAACTGACGAAAACTCGAGGGTGTCCTCCACCTGGATGCACGAGAGCACCCGTCAAGCACGGAGAATATTAGAGTCCCCTCTCCGAACCGACCTCGACCTCGTGCCTCGCCCCGACCGTACGACGCCTCGACCACACGGACACCTGCTTGCCTTGCAGCGACACCCAGAGGGGGGCCCGATGGCGATCGGCAACGATGACCGCGACGACGACGATGACGATGACGTGGGAGATGGCGCGGGCGACCGCGGCAGGACAACCTGTCTGCCCGAGCCGCGAGCACCGGAGGTCTCTGGGCCTGAGCACGCCGCACGTGCCAGTCGGGGCCCTCGCGACAGCAGCGCGGAGGCCTCCAGGCCAAAGCGAGCGCGCATCAAAACGGCCGACCTCGACGGCAAACCCACCCAGCGACTCCGTGGGCGGACCTGCCTACGGTGAGGAAATTCTCTCCCTCGATGAAACCCCTTCCTGTAAGGTGGCCCTGTACGGCACCTCACAGCGCTGAAGCAACAATACAAGAAACACCCCTCGAATAAAAAACTTAGTCGCCGCACTCCTGGGTCACTGCTTCGCCATGCACGCCATGAATCCTTTAGTGAGCTCCTCCCTGTCAAGATTCTTGCCAATGAAAA
Organism: Prorocentrum cordatum; assembly: GCA_963575745.1. Taxonomy (NCBI): domain Eukaryota; class Dinophyceae; order Prorocentrales; family Prorocentraceae; genus Prorocentrum; species Prorocentrum cordatum. The sequence continues at coordinate 255,078 of CAUYUJ010015814.1, read as the reverse complement.
TCCGCCGACCCATTTGAGGTATCTGGGCGGGTGACCCTCCCCCAAGAAACTCTTCCATCGAGGCTCATAGTTGATGGCATGAGTGGGTCCCGCACACACGAACTCTGCCATCCCGCACGACTTGCATATCTCCAGGCACGCGTTCCCTGCCACCCTCCCTGTCCTCTCCCTTGGCCTGAGAGTGCACGGGAGCCCAGGGTCTGGCAGCACGGGCCCATGACCGCCAAGGGAGACTCCGAACTGCTGCCAGGACGACTCTTGAGGGCCACGAGAGGCTGCCAAGACAGCACGCGAAGCCTGCAAGACAGCCCCTGGACTTCCAATGCCTTTCAGCAGCACACGAGAAGTTCCAAGACAGGCCCCGAGAGTGCGTAAGACAAGCCCCCAGACAGCCAGAATCAGAGAACCCGCATTGTTCACAAGTTTCACTTTCGCGGATTTCACGCAGCAGTCGCTCCAAGAAGCGCCCAGGGCGGCCCTCGGAGGGACCGTGTCGACGGAAGAGCCCCAAGATGGCGCAAGGACGCACGACGGCCAACAGATGGCACTGGGAGCCCCGGCGGGCAGGGCGAGGCGGCCCACGAGAGGGACCCAAGACAAGTCCTCGAGGCCCTGAACGCGACCAAGAGGCGCCCGAGAGACGCCAAGGGCGACCCCAAAAGCATTTGCACCGAGGACATGTCCCAGACAGCCCAAGTAATTCAGGGAGCCTCAGCTGTCGGCGTTGACTGTCTTCCAAGATGGCCGCGGGAGGTTACCGCGAGCCCCGCGAGGCTCCAAGGAGCATCCAAGAAACCCCCAAGACAGTCCCAAGAGGACCCGAAGATGAACCGGAAGACGAGGGGAAACTTTGTGGGGACTGGTTCAGGGGGGGGGAAACATCGGTATGGAATCGACGATAGATCGGCGCTAGGTCCACGATTGCGAAATCGCACGTTCCTGGGCGGGTTGGGCTATCAGGTCCCTATCGGCAATGAATGGGAATTTGGGTGTCGATGCATTCCCCATCGCCCGAGCCTACCCCCCCCAAACGTTGCCCCTGGGAAAAGCATCGATGACACAGACAGACCAGGACAGCCCGAAGACATCCCCACGAGATCACCCGCACAAAAATCCACAGGCTGTCCATTTGAAGGACCCCGCTTGTGAACGGGCCAGGCGGTCAGAGAAACCACGAGACAGGTCGAAGCGGCCCCGCAAGGCCCCAAGAGACGCGCGAGAGGCCCGAGAGAGGTCCCAAGGGAGCCCGAGAGAGGCCCCCGCCAGCCGAAGTGCTGATATGCTCTATGCTTGTTGGCCGAGGTCTGTCTGGGGATACCTCGAGAAGGCCTCCAAAGCGGACCCCAGGAGAGCCCGAAGTCGCACCAAGGAGGCCCGCTACAGCCCCCAGAGCCCCAAGACGACCCTAGAGAGACCCAAGAGGATCCGACACGAAAGAGAGCCCTGTGAGGGCTACAGAGAGGGCCCAGAGGGTCCCAGGATGCGCGAAGACCACGGCCAAAGAGGCCTGGGCAAAGCCAACAGCAGCACCACGCATCAACAAGCAGCAGACAAGCAGCCGCGAGCGGCCCCAGCAAGCAGCAGCGATCAGCAGCAACCAGCGGCGAGCAGCGGGCCAGATACCAGGAAGGAGAAGAAAGGAGGAGGGCGGGGAACAGAGGCAGACAGGGAAGGGGGCAGAGGAAAGGGAGGCATGGGAATGGGGGTGCGGCAGAGGGGCAGGAAAGAAAGGAGGAGAGGAGGCAAAGGTGAGGGGTCGCGGCAGCAGGGAAGGAAGCAAAGGAAAGAGGCTGCGTAAGGAGGGGAGGTGTGGGAATGGGGGCGCGGCAGGAGGGAAGGAGGCAAAGGAAAGGGGCTGCGGCAGGGGGGAGGAACCAGGACGGGGGGATAAAGACACCTCCCCCTGCAGCACCAGCAGTGCACGGCACGAACGGTCGGACTGAAAGGGCACGCGGGCGGGCGCGAGCCTGCCTAATCATCTTGCACCTCCTCTCCTCGTCGGGACCCCAGGCGCCCTCCTGCGAGTTTGCGAAGAGCATGTGGATCGCCTGGAAGACAAACTTCTCCTTCATGCCCTTCACTGCCAGGACGCCCTTGGAGCGGAACAGGTCCACTCCCTTCTCCTTCAGCAGCCACCCGATCCACTGATTGAGCTTCTGCTGCACCACCTCCCCAGGGACATCGATGCCGACGGACGAGACGCGGTTATCGTGCTGGTGGTCGTGGCTGTCCTCCAAGAACGCGTCGTCCATATCGATGATCTTGTCGAGGGAGAAACCGCGGATGCCAAGGACGAAATCCATCTCCACCTCGCTGTTCGTGGTCCGCTTGATGGGCACCGTGGCATTGATGGCGCGGATTCTTTTCTCCACCTGCGGGGTGCTCAAGCGCACTCCCCCGTCTGGCATCGCAGGCGCCACAACTCCGTCGTCGTCCTCGTCGTCGCCTTCGCCGTTGCCGTCGCCGTCACAGTCGTCGTCGTCGTCGTAGTAGGACGACGAGGTTCGAACCCCCGCCCCTGCGCCAGGGGGGGGTGAAGAACCCCCCCCCCTTCCCCCCCTTGCGCCCCCAGGAGGGTGAGGTTCGCTAGACCCACACCCCTGCCCAAACGCATGCAAAACTTGTTTTATCTCAAGACAAGAAGCAAGAAGCATCGGCAGGTAAACCGAGGATGGGCTGGCGTTCCCCACACGACCTGTCTATCACACAGGGCTGAGACGATCTACCGTGTAAGGCCGCCTCACCCTGCCTGCAGCCTTCGGCCGGCCGGGGTCAAAGAGCAACCAATTACCGTGGAAGAGGGGGGGGGTAGGGAGGGAAAGACACGGACACACGTGCGATCGGCTCCTCCTCCTCCTCCTCCTCCTCCTCCTCCTCCTCCTCCTCCTCCCCCTGCTCCCCCTGCTCCCCATGAGTGGCCCTGACGACCTCAACGAGCGTGGCCTCTTCCACCAGGTCGCACTTGTTCAAAAGAATACGGTCCGCGAACGCGATCTGCTCCACGGCCTCGTTCTCCACGCCCTCCGGCTTCTCGTCGTCGAGATGCTGGATGACGTGCGCCGCGTCCACAAGCGTCAGGATACCATCCAAGCGCATGTGCTGCTGCACATACTCGTCCGCGAAGAAGGTTTGCGCCACCGGCGCTGGGTCCGCTAGGCCAGTGGTCTCGATCATCACACCATCAAGCGGCTTGCCCGTCTTCTTGGAGTTCTTAATGAGTTTCTTAAGCCCCGCGATCAGGTCGCCACGCACAGTGCAGCAGATGCAGCCGTTGTTCATCTCTACGATGTTCTCCTCGGAGGCCAGGGAGCCCGCCTTGACGAGGGAGTCGTCGATGCCAACCTTGTGCAGCTAAAAAACTATACTCCTTCGCCTGGCCCCGCTCTCCCGCATCAAAGGGGGAAAGAACCGGGGCTGGGGAAAAGAAGACGAGAGAGAGAGAGAGACGAGGGAAAGGCAGAGTCAAGAGCGCGCTCATTGAAACGGAAACCTCCCCGAATTCGTTCTCGATGACTGCGATCCGCTTGCCGTGATGCGCCTGCAGGATGTGGTTCAGCAGGGTCGTCTTGCCGCTCCCGAGGAAGCCAGTGAGGACCGACACTGGCACTTTCTTGTCGGAGTCCTCCGACAAAGAGTCCTTCTCAGCCGCCTCCACCTCTCGTGGGCGGATAACGTGTCCATGTCCACGGCTTCGCGGTCCGGACTCCTCGGCCTCGACCCCACAGATATGCGGCGGCGCTGCGCGAAAGCCCCGCACGGAGCGCGTCCGTGGGATCCAGCATCCACCGGATCGCGCCTCGGCATCCAGATCGCGATGCACTGTTTCCCCAGGGGCCGTAGGCGACCCGAGGAGGAGGAGGAGGAGGAGGAGGAGGTGGAGGAGGGGGAGGAGGAGATAGAGGAGGAAGAGGAGGAGGAGGACGAGGACGAGGACGAGGAGGGAGGAGGAGGAGGAGGAGGAGGAGGAGAAGGAAGAGGAGGAGGAGGAGGAGGAGGAGGAGGAGGAGGAGGAGGAGGACGGGTCGCCTAAGCCCTTCGGAGAAATCTTTCGGATGTGGAAACGGGTGCTCTCCGCTCATAGACCTTTGCCTTCTTCGCCTTGATCTCCTCGCTGGCAGGGTCCAAGATCGCCGCGGATCCATACTCGGTCGCGGCACGCTTGAGGGCCCCCAGGCCGGACAGCAGGTCGCCCCGCACCTCGTACATCTTTCGCAGGGCGGACTTCTGCTCGGCCGACAGCTTCGGCGTGATCTCTGCTACGAACGTGGCTGGATCCTTGAGGATCTGCGAGCCGGAGCCCCCAACCTCAGTCTCGAAGAGCTCCATGCTCTTGTTTACCTTGTTCACTCCGTCGAAGAACTTCGAAGCCTTGAACAAGGCCTCGGCCTCGGCCAAGAGGGGCTGCCAGGTCTCCGGCATCCTGACAGGGGCGATCAGAACCTGTCATCATGAAGCGCTGCTCCCTCTCTGTCCCTATTTCCGAAGGCCAGAGGAAAGGAGGGGGAAGGGGGAGGAGGGAGAGAGGGGGAGAGAGGGATGGAGATGGGCATGAAGAATTGCTGCCCTCCCACATCCCTCACACCTGATGCAGGAAGAGGAGAGTCGACATTTGATGGGCTGGGACGATGAGATGGGTTTATCACTAGGTGCACGCAAACATAACACGGTTGGGGACGGCTGGGCAACCGTTCAAAATGTGTATAACGGTCTAACACGGGCAAGGTAGGAGCTCCTGGGGAGCCGAAATAGCGGCGGCATGACAGGAACCGGAACCGTTCGAACATGGAGCCCCACATCAAGTCTGCCAACCCCTCGGGTGTCTCACCAATTCTCGGAGCAAACGCCAGCACAGCGCACGTGCCACCCAAAGGCGTACTCACTGCTTCACCAAGCGCGCCAATCGCAAAAAAAGATTAAGGCACCACCCAGCGAGAAAACCACCACGTTGTTCGTGGCAACTAGGCAGCATGAGGACGTAGTGTGCGAGGCACACAACAAGCGCAAAGCGGAGTGCATAAACCAGGAGTTCCGTTTTCTGACGCACACCCTCGAGCACCCTCACGTCATCCGCTGTGTAAGCATGCTGCACAGCCAGTGCAGCGTGCATTTGGCTCTCCAAAACGGTGACGACGAAGGTTTGGAGCAGGCGTTGTCGACTCAAGCAGGCTACCGCTTGTCCAGGGGCGACTCCATGGACAGCATTGGCAAGGCGGCGAGAACATAGTCCTGCTGCCGCGCCCAGGATGTCCCAACTGCGCCTCCCTACTTTGGGGCCGTCAGGGGCGTAGCCACTGGGACCTCGACGAGTGGAGCCATCCGCGGCGCTGCTGCTCAAGAATGGGGGGGGTCGCAGCCGCGCCGGTCGCACAAGAAATGCGTTCACGGCTGGGTCAACCGCAGCTACCACCACGACATCTCGGTCAGAGGGCGGAGCCAGCTCACGGATCTTGTCGACGAGCTTACGCGCATCATGCAAAACAACGGCGACACCTGCGAGGGCGACAGTCTATTCTGAGGAATCGCGAGATGAAATCCACATGGGCGCTAGGCGAAGTGATATTTCACTCGTGCACCAGAACGGGGCAGAACTCCCCGACCTGACTCCCCGATTCCAGCAGGCTGTCGTCCAGGTGCGCCAGACCGAGCATCAGCATCGGGATGGGTTCCTAGAGGAGACTGGCGACGGTGTCCTCGATGACCCAGCACCACCTGGACGAGGGCCTGCCATGGCTCGAGTCGAACCCCGATGACCGCAAGCGCTGCTGGATAACAGGCTTCTCCTTGCAGGTCCACTGGGCCATCCTCCAGCTCCATCAGCACGCCGCTCGCCCCGAGGCTGTAGAGCGTGCCCGCTCGCTCCATCAGATCACAGACGCAGCCCTGGGTCAGCTCAGAACCATGGCGATCGGGCAGCGCCACGAAGAGGCCGAACGTGTCGGGGCACGCGGTCCTCCGATAACCCAGGAGACGCGCCACGTCCTTCCTCCTCTCACCATCCTGTACACGGACACGGTCGGTACCCCCGCAGCCGGCCCCCCCGGTGCGTTCGGAGCGTCGCAGTCGTCGATGTCGGGCTCGGACGTGCTCATCCTTGTCAGCATGTTGGGAGGTCTCCGTGATCAAGAAGTTGGCATACCATTCGAACTGATCGACTTGTCCTTCTGCTAATTAATAGAGCCAGCCCGAATGCCCCGCACTCGTTGCCAGGCTTGGTGGTGGTGACAGAGTCACACCAACGGCTTCATCTCTCGTCAACCACTCTCCTGCCCCAGCTGCCTCGCAGCTGGTGGCAAGGAGACTGGCCACGGACCAGTGCCCAAAATATCTGCAATACACACACATCGCAGCCACTTGACCACGCCCCGTGCGTTGAGAAGGGCCGTTGGGGCCTGGCGGCCGCGACGACCGTGCCACCATCACCTAAGCTGGCATAGCTCCCCCGCAGCGGCCGCAGCGCAGCCAATCCCAGTGCGAGGTGCCGAAGCACCACGACGCCACCGACAATGCCCATCTGTTCTCCACAACGGTGTCGTAGTTGGGGTGTTTTTGAGCGGGTATCTCCTTCCCTGAATATTATGCTCGGAAGTGTCGCTAAAACGATCCAAAGGTGTAATGGGCAATGCTGATATTGGTCATAAAGGGCACTGATGATCTAGGGATGTCGGCTGCCCTCGTGGACCTCCCCATCCGTCCTCGCCATGATGGTATCCACGAAGTCAAAGCTGTGTGGACTGAGAAACATACAACAGCAAGGTGACGTTCAAGCTGTCCTCGGCGGAGAGCTGTAACAATAGCACGGCGGGCATCACGATGTTCTTGGCAAAAATCGACAGCCTCATCACGTTGGAGAGTACATGGCACAAGAGAATAAGGAAGCCATCGGTGGGTCATACCCCGAAGACTGCTCCGATACTAAGTCGACTGGTAAGGGTTAAAACGATTGCAAAACGTTGCTCACTAAGAGCAAGAAAACATAACAGACACAATTGAGGACGGTCCAGGCGAGTGGACAACACGGGTATAACACGAGCACTGTTGGACGTTCTGAGGAGCCAAAAAGGCAGCGGCATGACAGGATCTGGTATCGTTCGAGTAAGAGGAGGAGGAGGAGGAGGAGAAGGATAAGGAGTAAGGATAGGAGGAGAAGGATGAGAAGGGAAATGGGGAGGGGAGGGAAAGGGGGGGAAGGGCAGGTGGGGTGGGAGGAGGAGGAGGAAGAGGAGGAGGAGGAGGAGGAGGGATGGAGGGAGGGAGGAAGGGAGAGAGAAGCGAGGTGGGCACGACGACCACGACAACGACCAGGAAGGGCAAAGGGTGGGAGGAGAGGAGCCACTCGCCACGAGCGCGTCGGGCCCGTCCTGAGGTCCGCCTCCGGGGCAGCGCCCGCGCGCGCTCGATGCGCCGGATGGCCGCAAGGCCGACGGTGCCCCGTCCTCTGGCGGCTCGAGCCAGAAGGGCCCCGGAACATCAGCATGGAGATGACACCTGAGGAGGAAAAACATCGGTGGCAACTCATGGGGGCCTCCCCTGCCATCTTGTTGGCCATTGCGAATCGACGCTAATCAACGCTAAATCGACGCGAATCGAAGCTAAACGACGCTGAATCGGCACTATCTCATCGACTCAAGACGCCTAATCGACGCTAAAGACGGAATTAAGATAATATACCAGGCTCCCATGATTTGCTACCAAAGGAAAAGATCCAGACCTCCAACAGACTGGAAAAAGTTAGCCTGGCGAAGGGCCCAACCATATGCGGTTGTGGGCAACGCAGATGTAAGCACCATCTTCGGCGGAGCTCCGGTGAGAAGTCGCCACATCGGATCTGCCTGACCACCCTCTGTGCGGCGTCGCCATTGATGGAGCTGCGGTCCGATGCTGGGGGGGGGCGGATGCCAGATGCTTCGGCGTCCCTCTGGGACGATGCGGTCCATGAGCCCCAATCGTCACTGGCGTCGGCCTGCTGCGGCTGAGGGCCGCGGGCTGGGCCGCCCGTGGGCAGGGGGTCACTTTGCCCGACACGTGAGGCCTCCCATGGACGTGGGGGAGGGGCTGAGCTGTGCGCAGCGGGAGGGTGCTGGGGTGGGTAGGGGTGGCTGGTCCTCGCCGCCCGGGGTAGCTCACCTCGTCTTACCGCTTCCCTGTCCCCGGATAGTGTTTGGGTCTGGAGGGCATTGGATGGGTCGAGTATCTCCATTAAGGATTCCTGCAGCCTGGGGGCGAGGTAGCCCCCCAGAACCGGTTCGGGTATGGGGACCGAGTTTATGGGTCCTTGGAGGTTGTACTGCGAGCGCGTCTGCTCAACGACTCTGAGAGCTTCCTCTGCGGTCCGTACGCCCCTCGTAGCCCAGCTGTCCCTGGTAACGTTAAGGATTGCCAGGTCCAGGTTGACCTCTCGAAAGGCTGAAATCAAGGCGCTCCTGCCGTTGTCGGAGGCCGATTCCCAGATGAAGGGGACCAGGATGCGGCTCCATGTGTATTACCCAAGGGGCATGCTGCTGGAGGCAACCATACTTCTGATCCTTCCCACTTCCTCTACGAAGGCGTTAACCTCGTGTAGTTGGGCCGCTGGGAGGTCAGTGTGTCTCCTGGACGGGCGAGCGCGCTCTGGGGGAGAGGACCCGCAGGAGGCCCAGGGAGGGTCGGAGTCGGAGGTGCTGTTGTCGTGGTCGTCGGCTCCGCATTCGTGTCGAAGCTGGAAGTAGTCATCCCATGCGTTGTTCAAGTTGGTGGGCTCGACGTGTACGGATGTTAGTTGGGCTCTTCTCTGGAGGACCGCCTCTCGTGCTAGGACCGCCCCGAGTGGGTCAGACATGTGTAGCCTCTGGGCGAGGAGATGCATACCGTCACCCCTCGCGAGGGAGGCGTAGAGGTCGAGGAGGCCCGCGGCCGCAATAGTTTCCTCCAGTGTGTAAGCGGTGGGCAGACCGTCGAGCTGGGGTTCGTTTTGAGGCGCTCTAGGTCCTACGCGAAGTCTCAGCCATTGAAAGCCCGCGTCGCATAGTGGTGAGTCGTCCTGGCGTCTTGGCTCTCTAGGGAGGCTGCTGTTGGGACGCTCGTGCAAGGCCTGAGGGTTCCAGCTTCCGAGCGACTGGGGGAGAGCAGGGGCATGTCCCCCCCATCCTTCCCAGGGGGATGGCGGGAGCTCCCGGATCTCGCGCACTTGGGCGCTGAGGGTGTGCTGCATCTCTGAGCATGCTGTGGTCGCCCATCCGAGGGGTGCGGCACGCAGCCTGGCCAGGGCACTTGCGGCAAGGTGCACGTCCGCATCCCTGGTTGGGGTGGAGGGGGCAGCGGTGTCCAAATCGATGCTGATGTCGTCGCCGTGTTCCACCATGGATCTCCAGCTCCCGAGCAGCCCGGTGACGAGCCAGGTAGCTGTATAGTCCACAGGACCAATCTCACCCTCGCAGTGGATGTGGTACTGTATGAGGGCGTACCTGTTGGCTGCTCTGGCCAGCTTAATAATAAGGAGGGGACTGAGCCCGTCCAAAGGGAGCAATGGCGGAGCTCTTGTGCCAATGGGCCTGAGGTTTCCCAGGACCCTCCAAGGGGTGTCCCAGGCGGTGGCATGCTTGGCATAGTCCCGGGGTCGGGTCCCGTAAAGTCAATGTACCGCGCCACGGGCACTGCTCACTCGGCGTAAAGAAGTGGTCGATCTGGAGTCGTCTCGCCGTGCGGTCCCAAGGCCAGCAGGTGCTAGATGGACCCTGCGCAGCTGGTAGGCGCACCCCAAGGTGTGCCATAGGGAAGGCCATGCCACGATGCGGCTGGGGGGGGGGAGGGCCCAGGACAATGGTCCATCTCCAGCCATTGGGATCGAGTGGACGTCG
>CAUYUJ010015814.1:211549-240145 GCA_963575745.1 Prorocentrum cordatum | reverse complement strand
AGTTGGCTCGCAGCTGGCCCGAGACGGCCCAAAAAGCCCCAAAGATCGCCCAAAGCTTGCCCAAGAGGCCTCCAAGACGGCCAAGATGACCTTCAAGATGCCCACGTGTTCCCCGAAGGCTTTCCAAACCGATTCGGGGAACACGTGGTCCGATAGCTTGGCAGGTCTGGCCTCAACGATCGGCCACATAGGCGCTTCCAAAAAGGCAGGGGGCGGCGGTGATTCGCCGTAGGCGTCTTCGATCCGCCGCCCCCTGTGGTCTTGCCACAGGGGTGCACGGCGTGCTGGACGATTCAGGTTTTGGTTTTGGTTCTTTTTCTAAAAGAACTCCCCAGTGGGCTTCGGCCCGTCCCGCCGGCCACCCGCGAATTTCCCAAAATCCATCTGTCAATTCCCAAAAACGGCCGTTTCGCTCGGGACATCCTCAACAAATCGCGAAGATGGCCCAAGATGGCCTCCAAGTCCGCCCGAGATGGTCCAAGACGGCCTCCAAAACGGCCCAGAGAGTCCAAGACGGCCCAAGACGGCCCAAGAGGCCCCCCAGAGGCCTCCCAGACGGCCCAAGAGGCCTCCAAGAGGTCCTCCAGGAGAGTCCGAAGAGGCCAAAATCATTGATTGTCCATTGGTTTTTGAAGGATTTTGGCATTTGCGCCTTTTCGGCTCTCCGACGGCTCAAGACGGCCCAAGAAGCCCCCAAAATCGCCCAAGAGGCCCCCAAGAGAGCCCCATGATGGCCCAAGTGGCCTCCAAGATGGCCCCTAGAGGGCCCCAAGAGGGCCCAAGAGGCCTCCAACACGCCCAAGATGGCCTCCCAGACGCCCAAGATGGCCTCCAAGACGGCCCTGGAGCATTCCAAGCGGGCCCCAAGTCGGCCCATAGAGGCCCCCCCAACGGCTTCCGACGGCTTCAGACGTGCCAGGAACCCACCAAGATGGCCGAAGTTGGCTCGAAGCTGGCCCGAGACGGCCCAAAAGCCCCAAAGATCGCCCAAAGCTTGCCCAAGAGGCCTCCAAGACGGCCAAGATGACCTTCAAGATGCCCACGTGTTCCCCGAAGGCTTTCCAAACCGATTCGGGGAACACGTGTCCGATAGCTTGGCAGGTCTGGCCTCAACGTTCGGCCACATAGGCGCTTCCAAAAAGGCAGGGGGCGGCGGTGATTCGCCGTAGGCGTCTTCGATCCGCCCCCCCCTGTTGATTCATCACAGGCGTGCCTGGCATGCTGAACCCTTTCGGTTTTGGTCTTGTTCTTTTCCAAAAGAACTCCCCCTGGGGCTCCGGCGCGTCCCGCCGGGGTCCCAGGACGATCTTCAAGGAGCTCAATTCCCCAATGTTTCGCTCAAGATGGCCTCCAAGATGGCCACGTTGGCCCAAGATGGCCACCAAGATGGCCTCCAAGACGGCCCAGGAGAGGAGGAGATGCCTCCAAGTCCGCCCAAGAAACCTCCAAGACTGCCCAAGACGGCCCAAGAGGTGCCCAAGAGGCCTCCAAGACGGCCCAAGAGGCCTCTGGGAGGTCCTCCAGGAGGACCCGAAGAGGCTCAAATCATTGATTTTCCGTAGGTTTTTAAATGTTGTTCGTAGTTGCTCCTTTTCGGATTTGCGACGACCCAAGACGGCCAGGCCAAAAACACTAATGTTCCTTAGGTTTTTGAAGAATTTTTGCATTTGCTTCTTTTCGGAATTCCGACGGGCCGAGACGGCCCAAGAGCCCCCAAAGATCGCCCAAGAGGCCTCCAAGATGGCCCCAGAACGGCCCAAGAGGCCCCCAAGACGGCCCCAAGAGGCCCCCAAGACGGCCCAGGAGGCTTTTAAGACGCCCAAGATGGCCTCCAAGACGGCCCTGGAGCATTCCAAGAGGGCCCCAAATCTGCCCAGAGAGGCCCCCCAAACGGCTTCCGACGGCGTCGGACGGGCCAGGAGCCCACCAAAACGGCCGAAGATGGCTATAAGATGGCCCAAAACGGCCCAAGAGGCCTCTAAGAGGGCCTCCAGGAAGGGCCGGAAAGGCCCAAATCATTGATTTCCCATGAGTTGTTGAAGGATTATGGCATTTGTTTTTGTTCGGCCTTCCGACGGCCCGAGACGGCCCAAGTGCCCCCAAAGATCGCCCAAGAGGCCCAAGACGGCCCCAAGAGGCCCCCAAGACGGCCCAAGAGGCCTCCAAGACGCTCAAGATGGCCTCCAAGACGGCCCAAAAGCCCTCCAAGACGTCCTCCAAGAAGGCCCGAAAGGGTCAGAATGGCCTCCAGACGGCCAAGATGACCTTCAAGATGCCCACGTGTTCCCCGAAGGCTTTCCAAACCGACTCGGGGAATCCATGGTCCGATAGCTTGGCAACGTTCGGCCACATGGGCGCTTCCAATTATCCCGGCAAAGCAACCTAACAGCGATGTGTAGAAGCATATCTGAAAGCATTCCCCTTAAGATTCAGACGAAAATCCAGGATTCAGACGAAAATCCAGTTGTCGAATTCTGCTGTTCTCGCAGTCGTAGTAGCATTCGCGATGACAGTCGCAGCGGCAACGGCAGTCGCAGTCACAGCCTCAGCCTCAGCCTGCCTCCTCCTCCTCCTGCTCTTTCTCCTGCTCCTCCTCCTCCTCCTCCTCCTCTTCCTCCTGCTCGTCCTCGTTCTCGTCCTCCTCGTCTTGCTCGTCCTCCTCCTCCTGGTGCTCTCTCCTTCTCCTCCACCTCCTCCTCCTCCTCCTCCTCCTCCTCCTCCTCCTCCTGGTGGTCCTCGTTCTCCTCCTCCTGGTGCTCTCCCCCCCCCTCCTCCTCCTCGTCCTCCTCCTCCTCCTCCTCCTCCTCGTCCTCCTCCTCCTCTTCCTCCTCCTCCTCCTCCTCCTCCTCCTCCTCCTCCTGGTAGTCCTCCCCCTCCCCTCCTCCTCCTCCTCCTCCTCTTCCTGGTCGTCCTCGTTCTCGTCCTCCTCGTCTTGCTCGTCCTCCTCCTCGTGGTGTTCTCTCCTCCTCCTCCTCCTCCTCCTCCTCCTCCTCCTCCTCCTCCTGGTGGTCCTCGTTCTCCTCCTCCTGGTACTCTCCCCCCCCCTCCTCCTCCTCCTCGTCCTCGTCCTCCTCCTCCTCCTCCTCCTCTTCCTCCTCCTCCTCCTCCTCCTCCTCCTCCTCCTCCTCCTCCTGGTACTCCTCCCCCTCCCCTCCTCCTCCTCCTCCTCCTCATCCTCTTCCTGGTCGTCCTCCTCCTCCTGGTCGTCCTCCTCCTCCTGCTCGTCCTCCTCCTCCTCCTGCTCGTCCTTCTTCTCCTGCTCCTCCTGCTCCTCGTCCTGCTCCTGCTCGTCCTCGTCCTCCTGGTCTTGCTCGTCCTCCTCCTCGTCGTGCTCTTGCCCCTGCTGAAAGTGTGGCCCAGGAATGGGAGTTGTGGGAAGTCGAAGAGCACGAAGTTGCCTACAGTTGGCTACGGGCATCCAAAATCTGGCCCGGGAATAGAGTTCTGGGAATTCGAAGACCACGAAGTGGCCTACAGTTGGCTCCGGGCATCCAAAATGTGGCCCGGGAATGGAGTTCTGGGAACTCGAAGAGCACGAAGTGGCCTACAGTTGGCTCCGGGCATTCAAAATGTGGCCCGGGAATGGAGTTCTGGGGACTCGAAGACCACGAAGTGGCCTACAGTTGGCTCCGGGCATTCAAAATGTGGCCCCGGAATGGAGTTCTGGGAAATCGAAGAGCACGAAGTGGCCTACAGTTGGCTCCGGGCATTCAGAATGTGGCCCGGGAATGGAGTTCTGGGAAGTCGAAGAGCACGAAGTGTGTGACTGTTGGCTTAAAATGAATTCTGCGGCACCCTGTCCGGCACCCGCCCAGACCCCCCTGTGGAGTCATCTGCTGCTCCTTTTGAGACCACTAGAAACCTATCAGTCTTCGCTGTTAGGTAATAAGAAAAATTACCCCGGCAAAGCAACCGAACAGCGATGTGTAGAAGCATATCTGAAAGCATTCCCCTTACGATTCAGATGAAAATCCAGTTGTAGAATTCTGCTGTTCTCGCAGTCGTAGTCGCATTCGCGATGACAGTCGCAGCGGCAACGGCAGTCGCAGTCTCAGCCTCAGCCTCAGCCTGCCTCAGCCTCAGCCTCAGCCTGCCTCAGCCTCAGCCTGCCTCAGCCTCAGCCTCAGCCTGCTTCAGCATCAGCCTCAGTCTGCCTTCAGCCTCGGCCTCAGCCTTAGCCTGCCTCAGCCTCAGCCTGCATCAGCCTCAGCCTCAGCCTCAGCCTGCCTCAGCATCAGCCTGCTTCAGCCTCAGCCTCAGCCTGCCTCAGCCTCAGCCTCAGTATGCTTCAGCCTCAGCCTCAGTCTGCCTTCAGCCTCGGCCTCAGCCTCAGCCTGCCTCAGCCCCAGCCTGCCTCGACCGCAGCATCAGCCTGCCTCAGCATTCAAAATGTGGCCCAGGAAAGGGAGTTCTGGGAAGTCGAAGAGCACGAAGTTGCCTACAGTTGGCTACGGGCATTCAAAAATGTGGCCCGGGAATGGAGTTCTGGGAACTCGAAGAGCAAGAAGTGGCCTAGAGTTGGCTCCGGGCATTCAAAATGTGGCCCAGGAGTGGAGTTCTGGGAACTCGAAGAGCACGAAGTGGCCTACAGTTGGCTCCGGGCATTCAAAAATGTGGCCCGGGAATGGAGTTCTGGGGACTCGAAGACCACGAAGTGGCCTACAGTTGGCTCCGGGCATTCAAAATGTGGCCCGGGAATGGAGTTCTGGGAAATCGAAGAGCACGAAGTGGCATACAGTTGGCTCCGGGCATTCAGAATGTGGCCCGGGAATGGAGTTCTGGGAGGTCGAAGAGCACGAAGTGTGCGACTGTTTGCTTAAAACGACTTCTGCGGCACCCTGTCCGGCACCCGCCCAGACCCCCCTGTGGAGTCATCTGCTGCTCTCTTTTGACACCACTAGAAACCTATCAGAACAAGGTGTTAGGTAATTATCCCGGCAAAGCAACCTAACAGCGATGTGTAGAAGCATATCTGAAAGCATTCCCCTTAAGATTCAGATGAAAATCCAGTTGTCGAATTCTGCTGTTCTCGCAGTCTTAGTCGCATTCGCGATGACAGTCGCAGCGGCAACGGCAGTCGCAGTCACAGCCTCAGCCTCAGCCTGACTCAGCCTCAGCCTCAGCCTGCCTCAGCCTCAGCCTGCCTCAGCCTCAGCCTCAGCCTGCTTCAGCCTCAGCCTCAGTCTGCCTTCAGCCTCGGCCTCAGCCTCAGCCTGCCTCAGCCTCAGCCTGCATCAGCCTCAGCCTCAGCCTCAGCTTGCCTCAGCATCAGCCTGCCTCAGCCTCAGCCTCAGCCTCAGCCTCAGCCTCAGCCTCAGCCTGCTTCAGCCTCAGCCTCAGTCTGCCTTCAGCCTCGGCCTCAGCCTCAGCCTGCCTCAGCCTCAGCCTGCCTCGGCCGCAGCATCAGCCTGCCTCAGCATTCAAAATGTGGCCCAGGAATGGAGTTATGGGAACTAGAAGAACACGAAGTGGCCTACAGTTGGCTCCAGGTATTCAAAATCATGCCCAGGAATGGAGTTCTGGGAACTTGAAGAGCACGAAGTGGCCTACAGTTGGTTCCAGGCATCCAAAATGTGGCCCGGGAATGGAGTTCTGGGGAATCGAAGAGCACGAAGTGGCCTACAGTTGGCTCCGGGCATTCAAAATGTGGCCCGGGAATGGAGTTCTGGGAAATCGAACAGCACGAAGTGGCCTACAGTTGGCTCCGGGCATTCAAAATGTGGCCCGGGAATGGAGTTCTGGGAAGTCGAAGAGCACGAAGTGGCCTACAGTTGGCTCCGGGCATCAGAATGTGGCCCGGGAATGGAGTTCTGGGAGGTCGAAGAGCACGAAGTGTGTGACTGTTGGCTTAAAACGACTTCTGCGGCACCCTGTCCGGCACCCCCCCCGACCCCCTGGGGAGTCATGATGCTCTCTTTTGAGACCACTAGGAACCTATCAGTCTTCGCTTTTAGGTAAAAATGTTGATTTTTTGTATTGTTTTTTACAGTTAGGATGGGACCACCCGGATGCGCCCGCTATCTGCCGGCCTGAGGGGGGAGTAGGAGTATATTCTAATAAGGAATAAGGATAGGAGTAGGAGTAGGAGTAGGACTAGGACTAGGAGTAGGAGTAGGAGTAGTAGTAGTAGTAGGAGTAGGAGTAGGAGTAGGAGTAGGAGTAGGAGTAGGAGTAGGAGTAGGAGTAGGAGTAGGAGTAGGAGTAGGAGTAGGAGGAGTGGGAGGAGTAGGAGTAGGAGGAGGAGTTTTGAGGAGGAAGCGATAGGAAGGGGAGGAGTGCGGAGAGTATTAGTAGGAGAGGAGTGAGTAGTAGTAGTAGTAGTGGAAGTAGTAGTGGTATGTAGTAGTAGTAGTAGTAGTAGTAGTAGTAGTAGTAGTAGTAGTAGTAGTAGTAGTAGTAGTAGTAGTAGTAGTAGTAGTAGTAGTAGTAGTAGTAGTAGTAGTAGTAGTAGTAGTAGTAGTAGTAGTAGTAGTAGTAGTAGTAGTAGTAGTAGTAGTAGTAGTAGTAGTAGTAGTAGTAGTAGTAGTAGTAGTAGTAGTAGAAGTAGTAGTAGTAGTAGTAGTAGTAGTAGTAGTAGTAGTAGCAGTAGTAGTAGTAGTAGTAGTAGTAGTAGTAGTAGTAGTAGTAGTAGTAGTAGTAGTAGTAGTAGTAGTAGTAGTAGTAGTAGTAGTAGTAGTAGTAGTAGTAGTAGTAGTAGTAGTAGTAGTAGTAGTAGTAGTAGTAGTAGTAGTAGTAGTAGTAGTAGTAGTAGTAGTAGTAGTAGTAGTAGTAGCGCCAGAACCGCCGACGCCACGCCGTAAGTGAAGCAGCAGCAGAAGCAGGCAGCAAGTCGCCGAGCCAGCAGCAAAAGAAAGCAGGCACGGAGATGAGGGCGGGGCAGTGGGGAGTCACGGAATTGAGGCTGAACGGCAACGAGGATGAAAGGCATTACGACGCGGTGCTGAACAAATACATGCACTCACGCACACAAACACATGCAGCACTCCACATGGGTGTTATGTATATATACACATATATTTGCATATATATATATATATATATATACATACATTTAGGACATGCGATAATACGTCGGGGTTCATGTCTCCCGGCCGGTGCTATGTGCGAAACCTTCGTGAATCCTAAGGGCTCAGCCTGCCCCACTAAGGGCTCAAGAAGGCCCACAGACGGACAACATGCATGGAACATACGTGCGCACACACACACATAAGTGTATATATATATATATATAGCAGCAGCAGTAGTGGATGCTGTGCTGCGCTATGCTATGCTATGCTATGATACGATCTGCTATGCTATGCTATGCTATGCTATGCTATGCTACGCTGCGCACTGCTATGCTGGGCTAGGCTAGGCTATGCTATGCTATGCTATGCTGCGCTATGCTATGCTGCGCTATGCTATGCTATGCTATGCTTTGCTATGCTATGTTTTTGCTTTGCCTTCGCTTTTGCCGTCACTTTTGCCTTTGTTTTTGCTTTTGCTTGGCACCCAGGGAGCGCAACTGGGGGAACCGCGCGTTTGCTTTTACCTTTGCTGTTGCTTTTGCTTGGCTCCCAGGGGACTGGGGGAACCGCCCGGGGCGCATTCCACTGCCCGGCCCCTTTAAGCCAAGCGAGTAAGAACCCTTCTAGGCAGAGCCTAGGTAGGGAATAAAACGCAAGGAAGTCTCGGGCGGGAGCGGGGGTCCTGGCTAAATTGTGAGGAAGTCTCAGGCGGGAGCCGCTGTTGTTGTAAACCGGGGGCCGACGACACAGTTTGACCCTCAAGACTTTCCCTGATAAAAAACAGGGTGCGAGCCCTGGGAAGGGCACTTCTATCGAAAAAATAATGTGCACCGAACGGGGGGGATGGATCAACAATAATAGTTCTTCAGAAACGAGAGTTGAACAACAACAACAACAACAACAACAACAACAACAACAACAATCATTTTACCCGAACGCTCAGTGTTCTCCCCAGTGCCAGGGTTTTCTTGCGACACCAGCCAATACCCCCACTTCGTGGGGGGGCCGTTCAAGCTCTACCAAATATCCAAACGACTCTTCGAGACCACCCACACCCAGCTTCCCGCCCTATGACGTTGGGACACTTCACTTCGTGGCGTGCGGACGACCCTGGCTACTACACTGGCGTGGGGTACACACCCACAGAGGTTGATCACATCTGTTACATATGATGTGGTACACGGTACACGTGAGATGGTACGCAGTGCCAAGATAGTTGGTCACATTTTTGGGGCAAATTCGTGGGGATGCGATTACAGAAGTACATGTGTTACACTGATGTTATACAGTCCCAAGGATGACGCATGCATTGCTCATAGACTCATGGCGCTATGATCCTAACTCTCAGTGCCCAACGCGCGCGTGCACAGCCAGACGGAGGGAGAGAAACACATGTATACAAGGTTCGTGACATACGCACGGTCCACCATGTTGTAAACGATCGCATGCACGGTAAGTTCTGAAATTATACGTATGTACAAGCAGACATGCGAGGGAGAAAGGGAGATGGCCATCGACAGTTCCAATACGGCTCCAAGGCGGAAGAGGGGGAGGAGGAGCAGGACAAGGAGGAAAGGAGAGAAGCGAGAAAGGAAGAACGCAGACGGCGCGGCTCTGGACACAAAGGGGTGCCATACTTTCTCCTGCTTTCGCAAACAGGTCCAGTCACACGTAGGGGTATACTCAACCGAATGGTCTTCGCATCCAGAAGCATACTAAAGGCGCGACGCATCGTCGTCTGCGATGGCGCGGAGCGGGCGCGTGGGTGCCCGGCTGCCTGGCTGATACCCGTGCGGGCCTAGCTGATACCCGTGTGTTTTCTGAACATCGCATCTTGAAATTATTGAAAACCCATTGTGTTTGGCAGGATTTCGACATGCGCGCGCGGCGGCCGCGCGCATGTGCACTTCGTCTCATTTTTTGCAAGGGATGGTGGCCCTCGCAGGCGCGCAACCGTTGTTGGAGAAGTTCAAAGCACCTGAAGAAGTAGCACGCAAAGACCCTTTTGACAGAAATGTTTAAAAAGTGGTGTGTTTCCTATGAATCCGCAAGAGCGCGCGGAAGGACATTTTGACAATTTTTTCTTAAAAAACCATTGGGTTTTTGATGTTTTTATGTTAAAATCGTTACGAAACCTAAGGTTTTGGAAGGATTTCGTCTTGCGAGCGCGAATGTCCACTTTACCTTATTTTTTGCAAGGGATTCTTGAAATTTGATCAACTAAGAACAAGAATTTTCATTTTCTATTGTTTTTTGCAAGGGAAAACGAGCGTCAACAAAAAACCGGATCCGGGGGTAATCCACTTTTCTGAAGCTTTCGCAGAAAAATGATGAAAATGTAGCTGCGGCCTAGGTTTTGGGCGGGGGGCGTGCACCAGGGGGTCCAACAATAATAATTCTTTAGAAGTAATAGTGTTCAACCACAACATCATCAACAACAACAACAACAACATCAACAACAACAACAACAACAACAACAACAACAACAACAACAACAACAACAACCACTACAACAAAAAAACACAACAAACCAACAGTTTAGGACTGGTCGCTCGTACCTGCTCGCGTGCCATTCAACACATATATGCAAAGCCCTCGGTACCCGCCCTTTCCGTCTTTGACCGTACCCCCCTGGGGGTATGTCTTCCGTGCCTGCCGCGTGTGATTGGTGCAGCCCCTAAAACAGGAGGAGCAAAGACGGATGGAAGAGGGAGGGAGAAAAATGGAGCACGGAATTAGCACGAGGGGGGCTAGGAGCAGAAAACACGTGGCGGAACCAGACGGGCCCATCGGGCGGGTAGACCCCAGCGGGCGGGTCGGGAAGGCGGGCCCAAGCGGCCAGGTCGAGAAGGCGGGTTGCTGAAGCGGGGTACTGAATGAATCCCGAGGGGAGGTCTCGGGCGATAGCGCGATTCCCAAGTGAATCGCCAGAAAAAGCAAAACCGAAAGCATGATCCCTGAGTGTCAAGGGCGCGGCGTTTGAATGCGAGAGCGCGAATCCTGCATAAGTTGTGAGGAAGTCCCGTACGAGGGCGCGATGTTGGAATAAACTGCGAGGAAACATTCGAAGGGAACCGTGGTTATTGTAACCCGGGGGCCAACGAGACGGCTTATTGACCCCAACTCTTCCCTGCTAAAAAAAAAAACGTGCGAGCTCTGGGAGGAGCACTGCAGTTGAAAACACACTGGTCACTGGGGGGCACACCATACATATTCTTCAGAAATGAAGGTGAAAATTGTATCATTTGAAGCCTGTCCGATCTTACCTGCCCGCGTGCCATTCATCAACACGCATATCCCAAACCCTTTACCTGCCACGGGTAATTTGCGCAGCCCCTGAAACAAGGGAAGGGAGGACGGATGGAAGTGGGGAAGGGAGAAGGATGGAGCAAGATAAATATTAGCAGGAGGGGGGCTAGGAGAAGAAAACACGTGGCAGAAGCGGCCGGGCAGATCGGGCGGGTAGACCCTGGCGGGCGGGTCGGGAAGGCGGGCACAGTGGGCCAGGTCGAGCAGGCGGGTTGCTGAAGCGTGCGTCCTGCATGAATCGCGAGGAAGTCTCGAGCGATAGCGCCATTCCCAGGCAAATCGCAAGAAAAGCCACAACGAGAGGGCGAGTCCTGAACGCCGAGGGCGCGGCATCTGAATAACTTTCGACGAAGTCCCACGCGAAAGCACGATGCCTGCATTAATTGTCAGGTAGTCCCGCGCGAGATCGCGATTGTATTACAAATTCTGAGGACAAGTCAGGCGGGAACCGCTGTTGCTGTTGTTGTAAACTGGGGCCCAGCAATAACGTTTGGTGGCACCAGACTTTCCCTGGTAAAAAACAGGGTGCGAACCCTGGGAAGGGCCCCTCTGGCGAAGGACCCAACCATATGCAGTTGTGGATACCGCCTTGTGGCACTGCTTTCGGTGGAGCTCCCTAACAAAGCACTCGTGAACACTCAAATTCAAGGCCACCGCAATTCCACAGCATACCCAAGGACGCTCTGAGCCAAGCCAATCATGAAAACCTTACGGGGAAGATGGAAATGTACAGGGCCAGCCAGACGTCACAACACTCTGTCTGCTCTTCCCAAAGAGTGGGTGACACGTTTCACCCCTGGTTTCGGATAACAAGGAAGCCACAGAGCCTACCCGAACATCACTAGGCGACATAGCCAATCCACCTGCAACAAGTGGCCGTAGCAATGAGCCCATGTTAAACGCATCATGGCATAACAAAGAAGGCGACTCGTTGTGAACACTAGCTCGGGGCCTAAGCGTTGCATGCCTCATGAGACATCTTTGTGAGGCAGTACCTCACCGCGGAGCCTCCCCAGAAACCATGGAAGTGGCGACAGTTGGGCAGGTAGCAGCTCCGTTGGACCTCGCAGGGGTCACGAAAGTGGCGACACTTTCACAGCTGGCAGCCCCCAAGAAGGGCAAGGTCCCATTTGGATCCGCGTGGGACACAACACCACTCCGCTGGACCCCCAAAAGGCCTGCGAAAGCGGCGCCCCCTCCGAAGATGGAAGCCCCGAGGGAGATCGATGTCATACTTCGATCCGCGTAGAACGAGGAGGCGGAGGCGGAGGAGGAGGCGGAGGAGGAGGAGAAGGCGGACACGGAGGAGGAGGCGGAGGAGGAGGCGGAGGAGGAGGAGGCGGAGGAGGAGGAGGCGGAGGAGAAGGAGGAGGAGGCGGAGGAGGAGGAGGAGTGGGAGGAGGAGGAGGAGGAGGAGGAGGAGGAGGAGGAGGAGGAGGTGGAGGAGGCGTGTGATGACGACCACTCTACTGGACCTCGCGGGGCCTCACGAGAGTGGCGACGGCTGCGCAGCTGGCCGAGCCCAGCGGGGGGGCGAGGCCCACGCAAGCCACCGCTCCGCCGGGCACCCCCCGGGGGGCCCACACGACGGCGGCGCCGGCTGCGCAGCTGGCAGCCCCAGCTGCGGGGAGGCGGGGAGGCGGGGGGGCAAGGCAGGGAGGCAGGTCGGGGGTAGGAGGCAGGTGGGAGAAGGAGGGAGGCGGTCGGAAGGCGAGGGAGAGGGAGGGAGGCAGGAGGGAGCAGGAGGGAGGGAGGCAGGAGGGAGGGAGGGGGGCGGTCGGAAGAAGGAAAAGGAGGCAGCGGTGCCCTATTGGAGGCTTGGACGGTGGCACCAGCACCAGCAGAGGGTTGCCTCGAGCGGGGAAGGTGGTCCTAGATCCTGGTGTTGGTGGCAATATTTCAGCCGGTAAGGGAGGCCCGAGCACTACAGCCATCACTGGGAACGGGATCATCTTCCGTCGGCGGGGTCAACCGCTGGTGTCGGTGCTGGTGGCGACCTCCGATTCTATTCGAAACGAGGAGCCAACGTAGAAGCGCTGGGGACAAAATCCATGGACCTGAGAGTTCCAAAGCCAACGAAGCCACAACCCAAGATCAAGATATCCTCCTCCAACGAAAAAGGGAAAAACAATGAAAAAGAGGGAGAAAGAGGGAGAAAGAGCGAGAGAGAGTGGAGGGAGAAAGAGGGAGAAATGGAAAAGAGAGAGAGAGAGATAAGCATCAATAAAAGCATGACCGAAAGCGAGCTTGAACACATACATGCCCGACACCAGGAAGGCGTAGCCCACGAACAAGAAAAATGCCTGGCCACCGCAATAGAACGAAGAAAAAAGACAGAGATGGCCCAGACACGCCCTCGTAACCAGCACCGTCGCCACCACCATCATCAGCATCACATCGCCACATCACCGCATCATCTCATCTTCAGCAACAGCACTGTCATCACCACCACAACCATTAGAGGACTAACACCATCACCATCACTGCCGCGATGGAGGAGGAGGAGGAGGAGGAGGAGGAGGAGGAGGAGGGGGAGGAGGAGACACTACAATCACCGTCAGATTCCATTCTGGCTCGCGAGAGCGGGCGCGCCAGCGGCTCACGGGCACGCGCGCATGCGCGCTTTCGGGTGGCGGTCTCGGCCCGCGCCCTGGTTCGTCACCTGCGCTGGCACGGTGAGGCTTAGGGAACGACAAATTGTATGATTACTACGACGGAGACCCCACATGAGAATCCGACTAGCTCGCCCTCAGCCCTTTCCTCTTCGCCCTGGCGGACACCCTCCTTTGGCCTTCTGCCCTGCCCCCTCCTCCTCTTCCTCCTTCTAATTTTCCTCCTCCTCCTCCTCCTCCTTCTATTCCTCCTCCTACTCCAACTCCTCCTCATCCACATCCTCCTCCTACTCCCTCCTCCTCCGCCTCCTCCTCCTCATGCTCCTCCTCCTGCTCCTACTCCTCGTCCTTTTCCTCCTCCTCCTCCTCCTCTCCTCCTCTCCTCCTCCCTCCTCCTCCTCCTCCTGGTTCCTCCTCCTTCTCCCCTCCTCTTCCTCCTCCTCCTCCTCCTCCTCCTCCTCCTCCTCCTCCTCCTCCCCTTCCCATTCCTACTCCCCCTCCTCCTCCTCCTCCTCCTCCTCCTCCTCCTCCTCCTCCTCCTCCTCCTCCTTATGAAAATTGTATTGGCGAGGATGTGAGAGTTAGGGTGATAATGAATTATCTTGCCCTTCCGCCCATTGCCGTTGTGGCTCATAAGCTGGGCGGGAGGGTGGACGCACCTACTCACGGACTGGCCTGAGTACGGAGATAAACAGATCTTGTTTCTCTTACCTTGTGTTTGCATCAAGTGCTTGGTGGGAGTGATTGTGTGATCTATATGTACACTGGTAGCGAAGGAGCTGGATCAGTTTTACGGTTGCGAGATTCATATTGTGAGTGACCGTGCAGATATATGCTGGCGCTCAAGACCTTCGTAGCGCTTTACCACTGCGCACTCTCTCCAGCGGTCAATACGCTGAGCATCCTCACCTGCAGCCTGGCCGAGAATCGTTGCCACGACCCAGACAGCAGCAGGGAGAACGACATCTACTACGAGCTGGACGGAGACGCCATCTTCAGAGACGGCGACGCCATCTTCAGAGACGGCGAGACTGTCAACAGAGACGGCAACATCATTACTACAGACAAGATGGCGACCAGGCAGCAACAATCCAACGACGGACCCCTCTTCGTGGACAAAGAGGGCGTCGTACACTAGAACGGCGACCCAGGCTACGGCGAGGAGTTCGAAGAGCGGGCGATCCTCGGCTACCACGCGAGCGAAGAGAAGCTGCAGACGCTCTACGCCATCAAGCTCAAGAATTCCTTGAATGGGCGAGCGTGGAACCTCACCAGGAAGAGGAACGAGATTGCAACGCAAGCAGTGTTGGACCAAGCAGGTGAAGACCCACTTGCTGCAGTGAAGCTGGTGGCCGCAACAGTACGACAGGCGTGTGAGCGGATTACCCCACAACAGAAGCAGCAAGCTTTCGAGGAGTATTTCTTCAAGGGTTTTCGCAGCAGGTCGGAGTCTGTGCAGGACTACATCTCAAGGCGGGAGACGGAGTATGAGCAGCTCAAGTCTCTCTCAGCAAACACGACTGTGAGAGAAGACCTACGGACGTACTTCCTACTGAAGTTGGCCAATATCAGCATGACCGAGCACAAGGCTATTCTCCGGCAATGCAACAACGAATACATATGGGATGACGTGACGGCGGCGATGCTCATCCAACTGGACACGACGTGCAGAGACGAACGTGGCCACGGACGTTATGGAGCATACCCGGCGGACTACGACGATGACGAGGAGGAAGCCCTATTAGGATACGAGTGTGGCGTGTGCGGCGAGGATGGTCTTCTGAGCGATGAAGATTACGACGCGCTGGCAGTCGACATCGACGAGTTCAAGGGGGTGATTGACGACGTCGACCCCGAGGAGATCAGCCAGGAGGAGTGCGACACTCTAGCAGCTGAGGCAGCGTCTCGGGTGGAAGGTTGGACGGAAAGGTCACAAGCACAACTACAAGCAAGCCCAGGAGAGGTTTGCACAGAGCAAGACCAATCGAGGCTGGAAGGCCAACATCAACAAGCAAGGATCCATCAAGATGGATGGCAAGGAAGCCGAAGAGAAGCTAAAGAAGATCAAGGCGCGCACGAAGTGCAATGCGTGCCATAAGAAGGGTCACTGGAAAGGAGACCCGGAATGCGAAAAGACAAGGCCATCAGGTGGCGGATCATCGAGCAGCCTACAGCGTGGAGGACGAGGTGGTGGCCGAGGCTTTCACGGGCGACCTGGAAATTTTCTACGACGTGCTGGGTTTGCGATGGCAACGGCAGTGAAGCTACTGATGGCGGACAGCTCAATGGACATGACTGCTATCCAGATCGTGAATGATCAGCTGGCGAACATGGAGACTACGATTGAGGAGATCACGAGTCTGACGAAGGTGAGGATCGAAACCGACGAGCAGATCGTGGACACCTGGACTGTATCAGCGCTTGGAGACGACCAAGGAACACGAGAATCCGAGGGCACTGAGGACCAAACGCCAGGATCTGGATCATGGCAGACAGGGCCCAGCAGATCAAGCACCGAATATTCAGAAGATAACACAGCAGCAGACCTACAGAAGATCAAAGATCGAGCAGCACAGATCGCAGCTCTATGGGTCAGCTGTGAGAACATGGAAGCAGCCTACAGGGATTACATGGATTGGATGGAGATGGCACCACAGGGGCTCGGGAACCTGGCGTACGATATATGCCAAGCATCCTGGGACAGCACCTCAGAACTACGAGACATCGTCAAGAACACCTGCGAACACCTACCTCATGGAGTGCGACCGACATGGTTGTGGACGGAACGCAGAGCGGGCACAGACTACAGGCCCACAGAGAATCGGACACCATCATCTGGCTTGCAGGTGGACGACGAGGAGCTGGAGGAGACCGAGGCCTACGCGATAAGGAAAGAACCTATTCCAGATGGACATGCTGTACTTGACACGGCGTGCCTACGTGGATGTGGAGGCTCACTCGCGTTGGACGGCTACGCTGAGGACAGCAGGGTCACCACGAGGATGAGGGGCTCATCCATGCGCTTCCGAGGCGTGAATGATAGCGCCCTGGTGATGGCAGAAGGCGACCAGGAGGTGACAGCTGGACTTGCAGGAGCCGACGTGAATCTACGGTTCCAGAGGCTGCCGAAATCGAAGACGCCGATACTGCTCAGCATCCACCAGCTGGAGGAGCTAGACACAGTGCTGTACGTGAAAGAGCGGAAGGCGGACTTCAAGGCGATCAACAAGTACGGGGTGCCACTCAACAAGACCGAGAAGGGGCACCTTACGATCTCACTCAAGGACTGGCCGAAGAGAGAAACGACCAAGACGGTACCATCAGTTACGACGGATGAGATCGACGTCTGGACAGCGGAGGTGCAAGAGATGGACAAAGGCATCCTACGACGAAAGCAGAGGAAGCAGATCGAGACGTGGGACAAGGAGTTGCAGGACAAGCTGGACCAGTGCCAGCAGGTCGTGGAGACGCGAAAGGCGGACCCGGAAGAGAAGCGGCCTATCATATGTGAGCTCTATGCTGGTAGCATGGCGGCCACATCGGAAGCTCAGCAGCGGCGACACCCTACTACGGGACCAAGGAACATCCTGATAGGGGACGAGTTGGACGAGGACGATCCATACATGACTATCGTGGGTTTCCCCTGCGATCCGTTCACGAACATATCGCACATGCTTCCGCAGAAGACGAGGATGATGAAGCTAGCAACTGGTATGAAGCACCTGCGGTTTGTCAAGCAGATCTGGCTCAACTGTAAACGTCGAAGAGCTCACATGCTACTTGAGAACCCACTGACGTCCAAGGCGTGGAAGCTCATGCTGTGGCTAGGCTCAGAGTTTGTGGCCGCGATGACGCACCAGTGCGCCGAAGGCAGAAACCTGGTGGACTTCCTGGACGACCCCATCAAGAAGCCGACGCGGTTCCTGACTACGGCCATCATGCTAGGCGCCAAGCTGAACAGCATCAGGTGCGACAACACGCACGAACATACGAGCGTGATGAACAGGCCGAAGGGAACAGCATCAAGTCTTGGCAACTGGACGGCGAACCTTGCGAAGACGATCATGGACGGCAGTGAGAGTCATCGGGACCCCGAGAAGCAGCACGGTGGGTATGCCAGGTACGCCAACAACTTCGAGGACATCGAGCTTAACGAGATCGAGGCCAATCCTGCAGAGGTGGAGGCACCAATGCACGCGAGTGCAGCGACGATCTTCAGCAAGCACGGCGACAACATCGAGATGGCGGAGTGGAAGGCGGTACCACCACTTATGAGAGCAGCTATCAAGAAGATACATGAGAGCCATTCACACGGACCCTACAAGGAATCATTGGTACGATACTTGCAGCACGGTGGAGCTAGTCGACGAGCGGTGCAGGCAGCACGATTCTTCAGATGCACAACGTGTGAGGAGCAGGCTCGGACGGCAGCAAGACCCACAGCAGCTCAGCCTAATGTTAGAGACTTGAATGAGGCCATTGGCATGGATTTGATGATCATGCCTGACATGGACAAGAATATGCACGTGGTGCTTGTGACCGTGGACATTGCGTCGGATGTTACAGTGGCTATCTATACGTGTCCTGGGTCACGACCGACAGCAGAGTTGGCTAAGAAAGCTTTCGAGCTTGGATGGCTGACCTGGGCTGGACCACCTACTGTGATTGAGCAGGACCAGGACTCTAACTTCATGGGCGAGTTCGAGACACTGTGCAACGACCTCGGCCTGGTGATCAACAACGCTTGGCCAGAAGCTCACTGGCAGATGGGCAAGGTCGAGAGGAAGATACGTTACCTAAAGGAGATGGCGACGAGTGTCTTCAATGCTGGAGAAATTCGTGGTGAGGATTCCGTTGCAGCTGCAGTACGAGGCATGGCCAACGCGTGCAACCAGCTGGTTAGCACGGCGGGCTTTTCACCACAGCAGTGGGTACTGGGAGCTGGACATCGACTACCTGCGAGTTTGGCGAATCTCGACAACGACCCAGCAGTAGTTTCCAGGGTAGCTGAAAGAACATCGTTCTGGAATCGACTACACCTTCAGCAGATATGCTCGGAGGCATTTTTCAAGGCGGCTAATTCATCTGCTTTGAGGCGGACAGTGCTGGCAAGGACAAGGCCCCAACCAGGGCCCTTCCAGCAAGGAGATCTGCTGATGTTCTGGCGATCGGACAATCTGAAGAGAAACCTACATTCTCGATGGCATGGACCTGCCCGGTGCCTGGGCAAGGACGAGCGTGGCTACTTGCTGCTTCACAATCGGATACCGATTCTGAGCTCACCAAGTCTACTACGGAAAGCGACTGAGCACGAGGTGACGACTATGCAGTTCACCAACCTGTTCTCAGATGGTGGACCAGCCCGATCTCGAGCTGGACAGAGAGGCTTTATCGACCTCCGAGGGGAACAATATAATCCAGCACGAGATGCTCAGCAGCCAGACCAGCATCATGATCAACAGCCAGACCAACATCAGAATCGACAGCCCCCAGAACGACAGCAAGACAATCATCAGCAGCTATTTGGACAGCAAGAAGGTCCACAACAGCAGCCAGTGCAGGGACAAGAAGACACACCAGGAGCAGCACCAGCTCAAGGTGGTGTGGATCATCCGAAGCAGTCGGACAGCAGAAAGAGACGATCGGATGTGGTGCATGACAATGACATGATGCCGATGCGTCTGAGGCTGGATGATGAGTACGAACCAGTTCCAGCCAAAAAAAAAAAAATTTAGGGGCTGGACTACGTCGAGCACACCATGCCTAAGATACTATCCTGGGATAAGAGTGGTGCGCAGCGAACTATCCAAATACCCGACCAAGTTGCAGTTCTGCTTCAACTCTGTCCACCGGCAGTGTATGGAGTTTGTCTTTCGATGTCTCCTACGGTGGTGACATCAGTATCGATCATTGCGGGGGTCATCATGGTTATCTACGTGATGCAATTTAAGCAGAGCGACGATGAGGATTTCGGTATGGCACCGATGGAGGTGGACAGTTCGAGCAGCGACAACATTTTCAGGATGGAAGTCCCCAAGCAGGCACAGCTGAAGACAGCCACGCACACTAAGGCTGAAGGCTGAGCCTGTGGAGACGTATTCCGATCAGAGTATGGAGGATGGACATATCTACCTGGTGGACAGTGCTCTCCTGAGGAATACGGAGGCAGCAACTTCGCAAACATATATAGCAAGTACAAGCACTACGCCAATCGCGTGGGCCGGTGTCTGAAGCTGGACGCAGACGAGAGCAGGAGCTACAGTCTGGATTCGAACATCAAGACACACACTGCTTACAGCATCATCAAGTCAGCTCACTTACGATATGGTGTCACTACTAATGTTGCGTTTACGTTGGACGGTGGAGACTTTTATTGACATTTCACTACTGAATTTGCGCTTATGTTGGATGGTAGAGAGTTTACCGAGATTCCACTACCAACTTCGTCGGGTGGTGAAAGAGATTGTAGTGATATTCGCGACCAGCACTGTGTTTACACTGGTTGGCTGAGGGGATGTGTGTGCACCCTCTCAGGTGAAGAGAAGAAGAATGCACCCTCTCAAGAGATTGTACGAAGTGTTGTATTAAGGTTTTATACGTTATAATGATATTTGTTGCTGAAGATGTTGATTAAATGTTCTGATATTTGCTACTCAAAATTTGATTTGACATATTGACAGGTATTGTTCTGTGTACGGGCGGCTGTTGGCCGGTCGAGCCGACAGGCACATTCGTGAGTATTCTGGAGGTTTGCTTCAGGATTGGCTACGCACTCTTCAGCAACAGATTCTTTTTCTTGGGAGAAAATTGCATAGGCGAGGATGTGAGAGTTAGGGTGATGATGAATTATATGCCCTTCCGCCCATTGCCGTTGTGGCTCATAAGCCGGGCGGGAAGGTGGACGCACCTACTCACGGACTGTCCTGAATACGGAGATAAACAAATATTGTATGTATTATCTTGTGTTTGCATAAAGTGTTTGGTGTGAGGGATGTTGTGATCTATATGTACATTCTCCATATCCTCGTCATCATCCACCTCTCCCTACCCTGTTTCTCCCCTCTCCAACCTCCTCCTGCCTCTTGTCCGCGTGCACCTCCCTTCCCCCTGGTCGGGGCAAGCAAAGCGATTTTCCTCGGCGCCGTCGCCGCCTCGGCCAGCAGGCCAGCACGCGCGCGTTCGCCGACGACTAAATCGATCCCGCGGGCCACGCCTTTGGGACAACCCCGCGGGCCGCTGGGGCTCGGGGGCGGGCCGTCGGGACAAACCCCGCGGGCAAGGCCGCTGGGGAAACACCGCGGGCCACGAAGCGGGCGCGGCCGCGCTCAGGCGGGGTGCAGCGCGAAGCCCAACCGTGTTGCGAGCTGCTCCACCTCGTTTCTGGAACTCTCCGCTATCTCGTCGAACTTCCGGAGCGTTTTCCGCAAGGACGCTGGCGGCCAGCGCTCCAGGGACTCTCGCGTGGGCGGCCGCAGGATCAGCATGTTCCGCACACACTTGGCGCGGAGAACATGACGCAGAAGTACATCCACCAGTGCTCGTCCGACATGCCCGCGCGACAAGCGCCCCCATCCCTGGCGCAGCCGATGGTGACGCCCCCCCCTTCGGGGGACTGGGTTCAGCCGAGCGAATGGCACTCTTAAGGGCACAAAAATGACCCCGCTCGGATTGGCCCGCGACGGCTCGCATCACCCTCCGTCCCTGCGAAGACCCAACAATGACGACAGCTACGAGATCCCGAGGATTCGCTCGGATCCTAACATGGAGCTGCGGGCCCCGTTGCGAGGGGGCTCCTGCTCGAGACATCCTCGCGACTCACTCACAGACAAGGCTCCCGCCTGAGACTTCCTCAAGATTCACACCTGGCAGGGGAATCCAAAATTGGCGACAGGTCAAACTTCCGCATGACCCGCTCGGATTACCAATATGCAGCGCGGGCCCCACAGGGAGGGGGCTCCCGCCTAAGACTTCCTCGCAACTAACTCGCAGATGAAGCTCCCGCCTAAGGCTTCTTCAACATTCAGGCGCGAGGGGCCCAAGAAAGACGACGGGTACGGGGTTTGGATGACCCGCTCCGATTACCAACATGAAATGCGGGTTCCATCGGGAGGGGTCTTCCGCCTGAGACTTCCCCGCAATTCACACACAAACGAAGCTCCCGCCTGAGGCTTCTTGGGCCCAAAAATGACAACAGTTACAGGGCTTGGCCGACCCTGTCCCGTTACCAAGATGAAGTGCGGGCCCCAGAGGGAGGGGGGTCTGGCCTGAGACTTCCTCACAATTCACTCAAAGACGAGGCTCCCGCCTTAGACTTCCTCAAGATGAATGCATGAGTGCATGACTGTGCGAGTGTGAGGATGTGTTTGTGTGTGAATGAATATTGAAGTGATGTCGACGATGATGGTGATGATGATGAGTGGGTGCGTGAGTGAGAGACTGGGTTTTCATGGAGATGCTGATGCTGAATATGATAATGATGATTATGATGGCAATGATGATGAGATGTGGCGATGATGATGAGTGTGGATATGTGTGCGTAAGTGTGTGAGTGTTTGAGTATGTCAGTACGTGAGTGACTAAAAGAGGGGGTGATGATGATGATGATGATGATGATGATGATGATGGTGATGGTGATGGTGATGGTGATGGTGATGGTGATGGTGATGGTGATGGTGATGGTGATGGTGATGGTGATATGATGATGGTGATGATAATGATGGATGGTGATTGTGATGATGATGATGATGATGACGATGATGATAATAAATTGTGATGACGATTGGTTACGATGCTGATAATGATGCTGATGACGATGACGGTGATGATAATGATACGAATGATGATACTAGTGTTGATAACAATGATGATCATGGTAACAAAAGATAGTAATGGTTATGGTGATGGTGATGATGGTGATGATGATGATGATGACGATGATGATGATCGAACGTTCCACTGCACGAAGTCTGCGACGGAGGAACGCGGCAAGAACTGCGTTGCGACACTTCGGCCGCATCGAAAGGGTAGCACGGCCAAGTTAGATTCTGCCTATTCGGGCCCAGGGAAGGAAGAGAAGGAGGAGGAAGAAGAGGAAGACAACATCAAGCTCCTGCCATGCCATGCCCCCCCCCTCTCCCTCCTGCTCCTGCCATGCCTGTGCTCGCGCGGCTGGATTGGCTCGCTCGGCAGCTGGAGTACGGACGCAAGATCCACGTCGTTCTTAGCCCCGCTGCTGCTGCAGGCAAGGTGAAATATAAATTCGTGCTCCGCTCGGCGCAGGACGGCGCCGCTAGTGACATGTTGAAGGTGCAATTGCGTCATCATCTTGCGGTGCTTCGCAATACGATCCAGACCCACATTGTAATGGACCGTGGGCAAAAGCACTCCGACGGCCTTTCGGAGGTGGCCTTCTGGGTGTCGTCTTCTGCACCTCGGGCTGCTCCTGCCGGCGAATATGATGATAGTGTCGGAGGTGGCGGAGAGCCGAGTGGACTTGATGATGAGCATGGCGGCCGTCTTGGTAGTCGTCGGCACCCTGAAGCTGAGCATGCGTCTGGAGAAGACCCCTGGTTGGACGGCAACAACCCCTGGAGCCGTAGCGCCATGCCTCGTGGCGGAGGCGGTGCCCTGCTGCACAAGACTCCACGGCATCACCATCATCAACATGTTGAACGCCGCGCTCATTTTGCGCCTGAGCGCGATGCTCAGCCTGCTGGAGATGCAGCCCATGGCGAAGCGCTTCATCGCGTCGCCGATCTTCTTCCGGACCTCGTGCAGGATTTGGCCGAGGCGCAACGCGCAATTGATCACAACCGACGACTGCGAGATGAATTGGACCTCCATGTCCAACGGCTTCCTGAGGACGCTGAATGGGCAATCGCCGCCTGGAGGGAGATGGCATCAGTACGCGAGCAATTGACCGCGGATCTGAGCGCTAATGAGGCCCGCCTGGAATCCGTTTCTCGCATATTGTACTCATGATGACGATGATGATGAGGATGATGATGACGATGACGATGACGATGACGATGATGACGATGACGATGACGATGACGATGACGATGACGATGACGATGATGATGATGATGATGATGATGATGATGATGATGATGATGATGATGATGATGATGATGATGATGATGATGATGATGATGATGATGATGATGATGGGTTCCTGTTCCTGCGCGGGGTGTCCAGAGAAAACAAAAACCCGCATAAGATGCATGGAAAACTGCTTCCGCTGTCGGGGACGCATGCCCCAGGGCGGCTGGAAGCAGACCTTTACGGTGGCATGTCGGGGCAGAACCATTACAGCCGTTCTGAGAAAGGCGTCCCCCACGGGGAACGGGCGACACACACGCTCTGGCGACGATTCGACGATGTTTTTATGCTCGGCCAAGACTCTTCAACATTGGCTGTACTGTACCCTCGTTTTTTCGGCGGGCTCGAGCAAAAACACTTAGATGTGGAGATGCCATGCATGCCGTCGGCGCTGCGGCACTGATGCCGAGAAGACAACGCAAGACAATGCATCCACCAACCTGCCCCAACCAACCATTCAACCAACCAACCAACCACTAAACCGTTCTGCGCCCGCTGAGAGGGGAGAGGCTCCCGCGCGCTGGCGCCGCGCAGGCGCACGGCGTTTGGCCAGCGATCGCCAAGACACTGGCGCCCTGGCACGGTGACGCTCCGGGCGCGCGCGCACGCGCACGCCCTCCATATGCGCGGCGCCGCCCAGGCCACCGAGCTTCTCCGCGGGGAGGCGGTGCGGGGGAACATGCGGCCCAGGAGGAAGGCGGCTGGGCCAGGCATGCGCCACGGCACTGCCTTGAGCCGCTGAGGTGGCGACATCCGAACCCTACCCCCACCAACCA
Organism: Prorocentrum cordatum; assembly: GCA_963575745.1. Taxonomy (NCBI): domain Eukaryota; class Dinophyceae; order Prorocentrales; family Prorocentraceae; genus Prorocentrum; species Prorocentrum cordatum. The sequence goes on along the minus strand of CAUYUJ010015814.1, from coordinate 216,340 downwards.
TCGATTCTCCCGAATCGGGAGGCGAGAACTGGAGGAGGAGGCCGCCGCGGCCGCTGCCCCCATCCCCAGGCCAACCGAGCGGGGAGGAGAGTGAGCAGCGATAGCCGCAGCAGCAGCAGCAGCACAGTCGAACTCTTCCGAGTCCGTGCGCTGGTCCTCCTCTTGGTAGTTAGGGTGTTCGACGAATTCCGAACCCTACCCCCGCCACCCATCGGGTTGCCTGAAGCGTTGATCGGCGAGGGCAGGGCTCGGGTGGACCGCTGCCTCCTCTGCCGCGCGGCGCCCCCCCTCACCTAACTACACCCCCGACTCGGAGCAGTGGCGGGCGGGGGCAGCCGCCGTGCCACGGCGAACGCCGCCACGGGGCGACGCGCTGCTCCTCCGCGCCGGGGCGCTGCGGAGCGAAGGAGTCGAGGCGGGCGGCGCCTGCATGGCCTCGCGCGCTCCCGGCGCCGGCGGCATCACCTCTGAGGCCGGCAGCGCCAGTCCACCCGCTGCCCAGGACCCCGATGTCGTATGACTCGCGATAACGCCTGTGACCAGCCCCGCCCCCGCCCCCATCCCCTCTGGTCACGTCACGATTCGCGCTGGCGCCGTCTGGGGATTGGTCATTCTTGAGCATTCCCAGGCGGCGCCAGCGCGAATTGTAACGTGACAGCCACACTCCCCCTTCCCACCCCTGGCCACGCCCGTTATCACCAGCGGATAAAAAATCAAATAACAAATGTCTACTGTCCACGTCCTCGGCGCCCACGGCGTCGCCGACGAGACAGGGAGCGGCATCGCCACTGCTGCCCAGCTCCTGGAGGCCACGGGGTGGCATCTAGAACGAAAGCCCTCGGCCCACCGCCGACGGCTCCAGCGACCAGCCGTCGTCGCAGCACTCCCTCGCGAGCGCCGGCCGCTCCTCGGCGGGCCGGGGCGCGGGGCGCCGAGGCACTGCTCGAGGGCGAGGTGCGGCCACGCGGGCGCGGGGCACGGCAGACTGCTCGAGAGCGCGGGCGCCACTCTCCCCGGCAGCAAGCGGAGGCCCACTGCGCACCAGGAGGGCGAGAGGAGGAGCGCGGGCACGGCCTCGGCGGAGGAGGAGGAGGAGGAGGAGGACAACCAGGAGGAGGAGGAGGAGGAGGAGGACAACCAGGAGGAGGAGGAGGAGGAGGAGGAGGAGGAGGAGGAGGAGGAGGACGTCTGGTAACGCTGGAGGTCTGGGTCCTGCGAGCGACAGCGGCGGCGCGCGCGCCCGGCGCGAGGATCCCGAGGCCGAGCGACTGCGCAGACACGGCCTCGGCGGGGCTCGTCGAAGGCGCGGGCTTTCGCCGAGGACGCGGGCGGCACCGTGCACCTTCGTCACGCGGCGCAGCGACGGGCTGGGACGACAAGCCGCTGGCGCACCTGGAGGACCAGCTGGGGCCTCGCGCCAAGAGCTGGGCGCAAGGGACGAGCGCGTGACTCGACGGCCGGGGGCGCGGGACAAAACCGGGCACACGTGCTCGAAAGGAGCCGAGAGGGGCCCGTCGAAGGCGCGGGCGATGCCCAGAGCCCTTCGCGTCGTGAAAAGAAAGATGGGATTTTTGCTATTTTCAGCCTCTGGGGGCCCTCGCTGGGCCCAGGGACCGTCAGAAAACGACTCGGGATGAAAAGCCGATCCCGGGGAGTGGGTCCAGTTAAAATCATGGCGATGGGGCTGGGAGTGGAGGGCGCAGACGGCATCCATCGCGATCGGAACGGGGCAAGTGGAGACAACGGCAGTTCAAAATCGGTCCCCAGACCCCCCCGCTGGGCTCCAACGCACCAGCTTTCCGAACTGCGTCCAGCCGTGGTAACGAGGGCCCCCCCCGAAGGCCAACTACCGTCGCCTCAACTTTCAGCTCTCGGCCGTTGGCGGGACCCGGTTTAGTGGGACCTGGTTTAGTGATGCGTGCCGAAAGACGACCCCCCGCCCCATTCCACCAACCGGAACTGCCGTCACCCGACGAAGCACCAGCTACGGCTGACTCGGTCCAGAGATCCTGGCCAACGTTTTGGGCCTCGCGGCCCAACCCTAAACGCCTCCCCTTCATTACCCGGGGTCCTGGCCTTATCCGAAGCTCGCCCTCCTCTGAGCCGAGGGCGCGGGCCCAGCGGCACCCAGCGCCTGCACGGCGGAGCCGCCTGCGCCCGCGGAGCCGCCCGCGGTGGTGGGCGCAGGCGGCACCCACACCCCCGACGTCATGAGTTGTTCATATAACGTCGATCCCCGGAAGTCTCGACCCATCCCCCAGGACCGGCTTTTCGTCCCGAGGCGTTTTTTGACGGTCCCGAGGCCGGCGAGGGGCCCCCCGAGGCCGAAAATGACAAAAAACATCCCGCCATTATGTTTTCGTTGCTCGAGGGGGTCTGGGCACCCAGCGCCTGCGCCGCGGATCGGCGGTGCGCAAACATGGATTAGCGATCCATGGATTGGGCGCGCGGTCGCCCCTCGCCCGGCGGCGGAAACCCACGATTTCCCATGGAAACGGGACCCGTCGCTAATCCACGCCCCCTTGATCCATGTTTGCGATTGCCTGACTAAGTCGGCCTTTGTGTGCCGCCTCTGCCGCAAAAAGAAACCAAAACGAAAACGGCCCACGAACTCGCCACAACGCCGTGCAGCTCGCGCCAAGCCGTGGGTCGGGCGCGTCCCCCCACAGGCGGATTCTCGTCCATGTTTGCGATCGCCTGAGCGGAGCCGCCCGAGCTGCCGCGGGCCCAAGGGGCTCCCCCGCCAGCTCGTGGCAGAGCGCGCCGGCACGCAGGCGGCGGGCGTCGGCCCCGCCGGCGCGGCCGGCGTGCAGTCTCCTGCGGAGGCCACGGGCTCCGGCGGCTGCGGCTGGCGCCGCCGCTGGCCCTGCTCGCTCCTGGGCTCGACCCACGTGACACCACTGAGGAGTGAAGGATCGGAGGAGGGTGAGGAGGAGGAAGAGGACGAGAGGAGGAGGAGGAGGAGGGGCAGGCAGGGGAGGAGGGGGAGGAGGAGGAGGAGGGGTGGAGGAAGGAGTAGGAGGAGGAGGAGGAGGAGGAGGGAGGAGGAGGAGGAGAGGAGGAGGAGGAGGAGGAGGGGGGAGGAGGAGGGAGAGGGGAAGGAGGAGGAGGAGGAAGAGGAGGAGGGGAGTGAGGAGGAGGAGGAGGAGGAGGAGGAGGATAGAGTGAGGAGGAGGGAGAGAGGAGGAGGGAGGAGGAGGAGGGAGGAGGGGGGGGGGGAGGAGGAGGAGGAGGATGCGGAGGAGAGGAGGAGGAGGAGTGGAGGGAGAGGAGAGGGAGGAGGAGGAGAGGAGGAGGAGGAGGAGAGAGGAGGGAGGAGGTGGAGGAGGGAGGGGGAGGAAGAGGGGAAAGAGGAGGAGGAGGAAGAGGGGAAAGAGCAGGAGGGGGAGGGAGGAAGAAGAGAAGGAAGGAGGAAGAGGTGGAGAAACAGGAGAAGGAGGAGGAGGAGGAGATAGGGAGAGAGAGAAATGAGGAGGAAGGAGGGAGGGGAAAGGAGGCGCAATCTCACTGGCTGTGGTTCAGGGTGCTCTGAGCTGCGCGCGCGCGCGCACCCCCCTGCTCGCCCGCAAGAGCATCGCGCCAGCGATGCCAAAGTAGAGCGCCCGGTATAGCAGGGCCTGCGGGGGGGCACCGTTCTCACCACGGAGGGGGAGGATGGAAGAGGACGGAAGAGCGATGGACTAGGACGAGGAGGAGGAGGAGGAGGACAGTGACGAGGGCATCCCCCCTGGGAACTGGAACGGTGGAGAGGACCCCCCCCGAGGAACCAAAAGAAACGGGTAGCAACCCAAGAATTGACACACCTGTTTTTCTCAGCAGCTTACCTCTACAGCAAGTTGCAGCTACAGCACAGGCCAGACTACAAATGTGCCAGCCTAACAGCATATGATGGCCTTACAAAGCAGACCCTCACAGCTGAGCTAATCAGCAGCTGACGTTTCAATCCTGCATCTTGCATCAATCACTGCTCTCTTTCAGTGGTGCCGAGGAGGTGGGGATGGAGGTGGGCGCGATCTGAACCTTCCAGCAGCTGTAAATTAAAACCAACACATGCGTCAACCACGGCTCTCTTTTATTGCTTGTCTAATGTCACGGCTATCCGTACTTATTGCAGCTTGCCATTCCACCAAGTTGCAACAACAGCACAGGCCAGTTTTCAGATGTGCCAGCCTTATCTCGGCCCTTCACAGTGTACTCTTTTTCTCAGCATGCACTATCGTCCACAGCCCACTTCAGCCTTAGTCTAGACCGCCATCTTCCAGGCCCCCCTGGACCCCAGGGTTTGGCCCCACAACTTCAGTGATTTCACACTTGCCATACTGCAGCGATAGCGTTTTCTGCTTTGACGTATCATGCCAGGCTGGATTAATGTAAACACCTCTGCCGCGAATAGCCCAGCCCAGCCATAAGGCGCCAGCCTAGAAGGTTTAGATCAACACGCATTGCTGCTAGTACCGTCGCCTGTGCGTCGTCTTGTCTCTTCATTAGTTGTCCAAAGCTTGACTACTATGGTGGAGTTGGGGAGGGTGTCTATGGGGTTAGAAGTGAGAAAGCGGCGTAGCTATCCGTAAGGCAGCGCCGACGGGACTCTGACGCAAACATTTAGCATGTCAGACTTGTCGCCACCGTGTTTATCGATCCCTCGTCTCATCGATGTCGTCTTGTTCGAAAGTATGTTTGGTCATTCGGTTCGTTTCGCTTCGGTCCCCTCCTCCCCGGCAGCCTGGCTGGCGCATACTCTTTGCTCTCGAGGGTCCCTCGTCTTCTGCCTCACCTTTTGCGCCTGTCCTT